>AYEL01081150.1:0-48118 GCA_000484575.1 Olivierus martensii | reverse complement strand
AAGCTAAGAATTGAACCAGCGATCATGTAATTAAAAAAGCAAATCTCCAACCACTGCGCTACTGACACATTCGAAATATAATTAAATTTTAGATTATATGAAATCAATACGAAACTTCTCGTGCAATTTTCTCGACAATCCTGGAGTAGTGCACTTTATTATTCACACATTATATTTTCCTAGGGGACTACTACAGGTGTGCAAAATTTCAAAAAAATCCGTGACCCGAATGTCTGAACCTCCCCTTGTAAGAGGTATATTTTTAGATATCTCTCTCTAAGGTTAAAATACATTATAATCCCTTCAAGGTTAAATTTTTCATTGAGCTTTATTTGTTATATCATTAGCTTTATCCTTTACTTGTCTTCAATTTATGTCATGTTATATTTGCATTTTAGATTATTTTTTTATTATTATTATATTCTAAATAAATATCATATATCTTGTTATATATTTATATAAATAACTTATATAGTTTAGTTATTTATTGTTTCTGCATTTCTTACTTCACTTCTAGACCTGATATATTGCTTATCCCTACTTGTTCATAGTTTTTTGGCCACAATGCTGATATGTGCTCATTTAATGAGCACACATCATATTGTGTCCGAAAAACCTTGAGTGAGTAGGGGTAAGAAATATGTCAGGTCCAGAAGTAAAGTAAGAAATGCAGAAACAAAATAATAACTAAACTATATAAATTATATATATAAATATATAACAAGATATATGATATTTAGTTAGAATATAATAATGTCCTTCACTATGCTAAAGCAACATGGCCTAAACTGCTCCTGATGTATGATGAAACATTATAGAACAGGGCTGGGCAAAAGGCCGTATAAACTAGAACATATTACAGTTTCAAGGCCAATATTTGTAAAATTCTATTCAAAAAGAAAAAATAAATTAATGGATACTCTTGCTAGTTTACACCTACACTACCAAGTTATTCCAAATTTTGATGATATAATTAACCATGAACATAGTAATTTTATCAATCACATTAAGTTGTAAATTTATTTTTACAAAATTAATATTTTGTAATATTAATTTTGTAATATTACAAAACTAATATTTTGTAATATTCTGATGCAATAGGTTGTTAGTAATCAATCAATCAATCAATTTAATAAAATATTGATATTTATGTTTTTAAAGAAAATTATCTAAATTTATTAATTCGTAGGACGAATAATTTTCTAATGTTTCTAATGAAAAAAAATAGTTTCTACAGATGCTTTTGAACTCTTTGCATACAAACTAAAACTAAAAAATAACACAAGAAAAGTATATTTAAAAAATAATATTGATACACAAATATATTCTTTGTGTATCACAAAAGTGGCTACACACAATAGCCAGATTGACAAGAACGTGTGCAGATAAATTGGCGCAACCATTATTCTTGTGCCGTATGATGGTGAGAGGAATATGTTTGTGCAAGAATGAATCTTGCTTGAATGTGAATAAGTCATGTTATGTCAAAATAAGATTATTAATTATTAATAGATTAGCTAATGTTATCATCAATAATTTCATTACATATTTACATAATGGCGCCTTAAGGATAAATTCGCCCTTAGGTACATTTCAATTTTTATATGGCCTGCTTCATTCTGAAGATTGTTTATCCAGCCCTCGGCAGAAAATAATTGCCCACCCCTGTTATAGAAGGTGCACATACAGTTTTCGACTTCTTTGACCCACAATTTGTGTCAAAACACAAAGATTTCTTCAATAAAACACTTCCACAGACTCCACAAATGCAATATTTAAATTTATTATAAAAATTACTTGTTATACAGGTACTTACCTTTCATCAATATTATTTTTCTTAATTTCTTTAAACAAATTAATTAAATAATTAATATTATCAACTTGTATTATTTCCTCTTCTGTAATATTTAATTGAACCCAACTGTCATCCATTACTATATGAATAATATCCAGCCAATGATTCTGAATAAAAGAAAAATTTATTAAATTTAATATTTATGATTTTCAACATAAATATGAAAAAATTTAGAATATGTATTAATTTGACTTAAACAAAATTATCAAAAAAAATGTAAATTACTTGAATAATTTTATCATTGTTATTATATATAATAATTTAAAAATAATTACTAGATTTTTAAAAATTGAAATTAATAGTAATAATTATTCTAATTACTATATATTCATTTTAATAAATCCAAATTTTGACTAAATTCTGAAAAAATTGATGGTGTCTTCATGCAGCAGAAAATGGATTCATAAATAGTGTCATACCAGCAGTAGACCATCACCACACAATGTAAATATGTAATATCTATATCTCAAAAATTAAAAACCTGATTTTGAAATTTAATTACATATCCTTGTAGAGCTCTCAAAGGGTAACAATTTTATTTCCTACTGTTTATATCTAACATTTTTAGTTTCAAAATATTTCAAAAACAAATTTGAAAATGCTAAAAATTTTAAAAATCTCTCAAATTTGCATCTCTATTACTCATGAAATGTAAATAGCTACATCAAAACTATTTATTGATCTAAAAACTACATTTTCTACTTAACAATTTTATCACTTTTTATTTATCTTTCATAGTTTAGAAGTTACTGAGAATGAAAATAACCAAATGCAATGGAATATGATCAAATTGTAAACTATATTTAAATTATATATTAAATATAGTTTAAGGTTATTATTTAAAACTAAATTAAAATTGTTTTTTCTTCAAAAAGCAAAAAATCACATGCAGACATTAATTCATTAATCTTAATTAGGAATTTTTCTTTCAACTGTATAATTTACAAACCTCTTGCAAAAATCTTAGATTTATACTAAAATATATATTATTAACAAATATTAAAAAAAAATATCACATTTGCCAACTTACAAAATCAGTTAAATTATTAAGATTTCTTATTGTTAACTTTCTAATTTTTGAATGATTTCTTTTAGAATCCTGTAACAATAAACATTATTTTAAATAAGTTACTAGTAGCTAATTTTTTAATCATCTTAAAATCATATACAGTATAAATATTGTTCAGCTACCTTTCTGGAAGAAAAATAAGAATTTTTACACTAACAAGGGAATCTAGTCAATGGTGATTCACTGACTGGGATGAAATTTTGCAGGATGATGGAAATTCATGTGTCATGATGCATGATTTATTTAATGGTGATTCACTGACTGGGATGAAATTTTGCAGGATGATGGAAATTCATGTGTCATTGATTTATATACATATTTTAGTTGTCAAAATCTTAAGTGTAGACACTCGACCAATATTTTTAATAAATTTTTAAATTTTGTGATTTTCAGCATTTCCTTTTAATTATCATAATTTTATTAAAAAGTTTAACATTTGAATAGATGCATTGGCTGCATGATTGCTATTGTAATAATGTGGATTCAAGCCCCTATAAAAACTTTTTAAATATTAGTAAATAACTCCATTAGATTTTGTTTAGTGAAGTCTTTGTCAAGTTTTCCAGTGTTCATTTTTTTGTTTTCTTCTATAAATGTCACCATAATATTATTTTGTTCGTCAGTAATTTTTTTTATTTCTCGATGCTTCTCCATCGTATACAACAAAAACAAAACCACGTGCATTCAAGTTTGTAAAATTAAATTTTATTGGTCGACCACACTTTTAAAATCCCAGAATTCATAGCGACAAAACATTAGCGTCATCTGCTGTTATTTTATCTCACTTATGGTGTTCATGTAGTCCAGAGTACCGAATCATCGCGTTATCGTGTTAAGCTAACGTGGTGAGTTCGAAGTGAGACGTGATGAGTGAAACTCGAGAGTAAGGCCTCAGATGGAGGATAAACACATCCGACAATGGTGTATTCTTTTAAAGTGTCACTCCTGGTTGAATTATGATGAGGAGTGGAACAACACTTTACAGCAGGCACGAATTCCATGTCTCCACAGGTTAAATAATGAAACAGAATGTTATAATCAAACTTTAAAAATTTAAACAATAAAAGAACAATAGTATCGATATGTTGTTATGGTTAGAGGGTTAAACTTAAGCTTAGAATGGTAAAACTAATAATAAACCAAATAAAAAATTATAAAAAAATAATAAAAATAAAAATGATAACTACATTTTAAATTAATTCTTGATTGAATTAATTTAAAATGTAATTATCAATGATTTTGAATTAATTTAAACTAATTTTAAATTAATTCAAAATCATTAAAATCCGTTAGATTCAAGGGATTAATTAAGGCAGATTAATCAAGGTTATTTGGATGATAATTACATATATAAATACATAAATAGATTTAAAAGTTTAAGAAACTATTACATCATATAAATTATGTATCCTTAATCCGGCTTAGTGTCAACATCAAAACTGATGTTTTACATAACAAAAAATATAATGCTATCTGAAAGCAGACATCGCCTTTTTATTTATAGCATATAACCACACTGAGGAAAGTTGTTGTGTCAGCCTTTCATTTAGTATAGTCTCTACTTTCTGCCAGGTAATAATTTCTAAGACCTCTATAGTCAGAGCTGGTTAGGGGTATTTAATGATCTAATCATTTTTGATAGTTTCCAGTTTATTTGTAAATCATTAGCATATGCTTCGACTGACAGCGCAGTTGAGTGTCTTTCATTGGATATGTCACATATGTGCTCATTCAATCTTTGAGCAAGCATTCATTTCAAGTCTTTGGCTTAACTGCTATTTCTAAATTTCTAACTTATCTAAGATTCAAGCATCACTAGCAGTCTTTAAATTTTAATTTAGATAATATAATTTAATATTAAAGACTGCTAGTGGTGCTTGAATCTTGGATAAGCGTTCATTTCTTTATTCCTATATATGCCGCTTTTTGATTGGTGCTAGCATTCTCCACTGGTATTTTATAGACTCCCCACTTCTGTGTCTTTTAATGAATCCTTATCATTTCTTAACAGACTAAAAATTACTGGTTTTTTTAATCACTATCTTTTTGTTGTGTGTTTTAATATCATGAACAGGGTAACAAATTTTTTTAAGTTGTATGTATGTTTGAAGTTGTGGATCCACTGAACACTTCCTGTTGGGTCTCGTGTGTACTGCATAGTTTTGATCTCACGGAGTTTAATATATTCTTCAGAAATGATTTTTTTATAGCTATGATTATTCCCTACAGTGTTGATGTATTCCAATTCATATTCTAAGTCTCGATCCTCTGTACATTATGTTAGCTGTCTTCTGTAGAAGTGCCTAAATGCCACTTTCTTGTATGGAATTGGGTTAAGAGACCAGTTGAGGATTAAAATAAGTTCATAGAAGGGTTTCTTATATTCTTTCATCTGGAAATGTTTGTTGTTTATACTTATTAAAAGGTCCAAATAATGGATATTACGCTTATTTTATTGTTCTAATCTAAGGGAGAGTCCATAAGGTTCTACTGTAAAAATTTTTGCAATCTATTAGCTTTGAATTATCTTCCCAAATGGCCATGATGTCATCTACAATATATAAAACTTCAAAGCTAGCTGGAAGTGGGGTATAAACAGGTCTTCTAAAGATCTAAGAACAATTTCAGCCAGGGAGCCAGCCATTGTACTACCTATTGGAACCCCTAACGTCTGCCTGTATATATGAGCTGTAGAGATCTATAAGATTGACCTGTTGGATTCTCTTAGTTTTGTGTTACACTATTCTAGGTTATACATAGATGATGATCTTTTATTAACTATCGATCTTGCTGTTACTAGGTTTTTATGAATCTTAGTGTATGCAAACAACCTGGGAAAAGCTGGTGCATTAACTTTGTTACACTTCCAAAGATTTGGGAATAATTTATGTCTCGTTACCTTATTTGCTATTGGGGATGTTGGGTCTTCGTTTAGTTCTATAGCGTTACTTTGAATGATGTAAGAATCTAGGAATTCATTATAGGTTTCCCTATTAAGAAGTACCATCTTTTTAGTTTTATTCATCATCATCTCCCTGGTTATGGTGAAATTATTGGTGTTAGGCCATCTAAATTTTCTTAAGCAGATGCATATCTTGTGCTTTATTCCTTACTATAATAATTCTCTTTCTGCTAGCCTTCTGGTTTAAATACGATCATTTTAGGCATTCTTTCTCAAGGTGATTTAAGTTTTCAAGCATTTCTCCTATTTTAGATATATCTTCATACAAGGTAGTGCTGTTCCAGAAAGCATAGGAGGGCCTTTCATAAAGAGCAGTTGCGCATAAAAGGACATAGGAATATCTCCAATGATTGTTACTGCCTGTTCCATGGTTAGTCATGCTTTTATTTGGGCATTAATCTGTTGTTTAAATATCCATTTTAATTTTTTAATATATTTCTTCCTCAGATTGGTATGTAGGGCTTGGATCTCTTCTTCTACTTTGCTTAGAAATCTGGAGTAGGCATTGAAATGTTAGTTACAAGTTAAAAAAATAATCTACACTGCAAAAAGTGCTTGATGTATAGTGTTTTTATTTTGTTATATTATATGAGATAAAAGTACACAGATCAGATGATACGATAATGTTTCATATCATCATATTTCTGTTGTTAGTATGTGTCTCTCCCAAATTCCTCTATTAGTCTCTTTTTAATTGAACCAAAAGAAAAATGGAGATTTAGATGAGGAAAGAAACTTCTCTATTAGTCTCTTTTTAATTGAACCAAAAGAAAAATGGAGATTTAGATGAGGAAAGACAAACTACATCCAACCTGAATTCCTATCCCTCACATTTCTGAATATCTTCTATAGGCTCTTACAATTATAATAAATATGTTATGATCTGCAAGAAAAAGTGTTACAGATTGCATGTAGCTCACAAGCTGCAAGTTTGAAAATGCTGATCTAACTGATAAAAGTTAATAATAAATTCAATATAAAAAAAATCTAAGCTAATACACAAATTATTAAAAATAAAGTTCTTTAAATGTTTTTCTGGATACAGTAGACTCATTCATTACAAATATTCTGGCTTAGTTGATCATTAATCATATTTTTGTATTTTGATCTAAGATCATGGATTCTTTCAACATATCCTCTTTAGGATTGTGACAAGCCTTTATTTCTTCACTCCATTAATCATATTTTTGTATTTTGATCTAAGATCATGGATTCTTTCAACATATCCTCTTTAAGATTGTGACAAGCCTTTATTTCTTCACTCCTTCATCTCCAAATCATACTGATAAAATACTTTGTCAGAGAGTAATTGTAATATTACTTTTCCTTAAGCCATATTCATGTTCATGGAACATTTCTTTTAAATTCTTCTTTGATATTCCTATATATTCCTCTAATCTATTAATGTTTTTATTAAATATAAGAACAGCATATATTCCTGGCAGCTAGTCATATTCATACAAGTTTATCATTCCTTAATATATTCAAGAAAGTAGAACACTTCTTGGGTATCTATCCGCACGACGAGCTAAATCCCGAAGATACTTTTTTTTTTATTTATGAACACTTCTTGGGTATCTA
Organism: Olivierus martensii; assembly: GCA_000484575.1. Lineage (NCBI taxonomy): Eukaryota > Metazoa > Arthropoda > Arachnida > Scorpiones > Buthidae > Olivierus > Olivierus martensii. The sequence goes on along the minus strand of AYEL01081150.1, from coordinate 40,651 downwards.
TCCGCACGACGAGCTAAATCCCGAAGATACTTTTTTTTTATTTAGTTTCTACTTTTATGTATTATGTCCCGTAGTGTGTTGTCGATAGCGATCGTTTGATACGGGGGCTGAAATAACTATAAGTGCTATATTTACCAGCATTGCACATTATGAATCACTCAAACTTTATATTCTGTTACAAGACATCTGCACATTATTGAATGTATTGTGATTACTAGTACACCTTTTTTGTAAATTTAATACTTATATACTAGCTGAGGAGATAATCTTTGCATTTTTTTGCTTCTGCACAACTGTAAAATAATTAATTCACAAAACAGTTTAGGACTGCAGAAGTTAATCAAATAAAGCAACATTTTCAACCCTTCTTTGGGACCATCATCAAGTCTAATATAATTAATTACAAAAAAATTAAATTTATATGGTACAGAATTATTTACCTTTATAAATTTACATTTGTTTTATAACTAAACTAGTTGTGCAGAAGGGTTGAAAATTTTAATCAAATAAAATAACTGCTGCAATCCTGGAGAGATAATGATTTATAATAAGATTATTATATATTTATACTTGAATATCTGTGCCTCAAATCATCTTTAATAACTATATTAAATTCATCATATTTACTTTGCTTATCAGTGAAGTGCATTAATATATGTCTATAGCAGTGATTCTCAACGTGGGCAATATCGCCCCCCAGGGGGCGTTCTCGTTCTCGAAGGGGGCGCTGGAACAAAAAGAGGCGATCGGGGGCGATAGACAACCAAAAATTGTACACAGTAGTTTGTGCTTCTTAAGTATTTCTTTTGATCAGCCATTTAATAAACCTAAATTTTTGTTGCATTTATGTCCTGAGTTTTATATCAATATTTTGTAATGAAGGAAGATATTCATCCAGAAACATTTATTGGTTTCATTCTTTTGGAATCTGAGGAAGGCAAGCGTATTCTAATAAAAAAATGCCTTTCTCGAGGAAAAATGTAATATATATTTATTTGCTTCGTCCAAGTCATTCGACCTTGTGCCTTGGTGAATTGGGTTAAGATAATGGGGGGCACTCAGAACAATCGCATTCACCCAAGGGGGCGCTAGGCTTGAAAAGGTTGAGAACCACTGGTCTATAGTATCCTTGAACAACATATTTAGACATAAATTAACTGTAAACTTAAAAAAAAAAAAAAAAACACTCATTCCTACACAAATAATAAAAGCTGAGAAGTGCATTCACTATATTTAAAAAATATATTACCTGAGAGCATAAACAAAGTTTTAATTCTTCTAATGTTTTCATGAGTTCAAAGATATCATATATTTTCACAGAATGGATTCTTTGAAGTATATCTTTTGATTCCTATAAAAAATAATTCTTATTAATTTTATTATATTATTTTTTAATTTTATCTTTAATCTACACAAATATAAATGGTACAAACATTGAAAATAAATAAAATATACAGTATAACTTATTAATCCATACATTTCTAATTTTACCATAAATAGGTTTAAGTGGATATTAAACTGCTTCTTTCCACTTAGAATAAAATACACAAATACAGCATTGTTTAGCAATAGAAAAACTTAATAATTGTAATCTGAAATGTTTTCAACTAAAAAATTTAGTTATCAGCAGCAGTAGAAATATAGAAGGGCAGAATATTACAAAAATACAAAATTGGAATAACTTATTCCTTATATTGATTTATTGCCATCAATCTCTCTTACACTTTTCCTGCCAAAAATTACTTTCCAAAAAGTATGGTATAGAGAATGAAGTGAGAGTCAACCATCGTGGAGTCAAATAAAAACAAAGTAAAGAAAATTACAGCTATTTACGTATGAGTGGAGATTAGGTAGTCCTCAACTTATGACAGGGCTCCATTCCAACGTCTCCATCGTATGTCAATTCTAATATAAGCTGAGGACTTTTTTAATTCTTAATTTGTTTGTTTTGTTTTAATATTTTCATAAATTAGGTTTCTATTTAACTTAAAATGATTAAAAATCTATAAATTTACATAAACATTTATAAATTATTTATTAACACATTTACATACAAATTTACAACAATTACAAATATTACAACAATTAAATATATAAATACAAAATTAAGAATGAAAAATTTAAGAATTTAAAATTTTTCATCACCAGTATTATTTCTCTTACTGTCAAGGTTGCAGAGTTGGAGTCAGAGATTTTTGGGTGGAGTCTGAATCGGATCTCATAAATTTTAGGGAGTCGGAGTCAGATTTTTTTTAAGATGGAGTCAGAGTCGGATCATTTGCCATCTGACTCTGCAACCCTGGTTACTGGAGAGGATAGGGTTATGATAATATACAAAAATTGCAATAAGAGAAACTAACACTGACTGCTGATTAGCAATAGCAACTAATGTGCCAAAGGCTGTGATAAGTTATAAGTGGGTGATTCAAACTAGCAACTATTGCATATTGGTGAAAGGATTTTCTCGTTGACTAAGGGTGACACTGCGATGCATATCAAAAAATAATGTGATATATGTATGTATATGCAGCAGAAAAGTTGAATTAAAGAATTTTTAATAATAATTTTTGGCCATTGTAAGTCGAGAACTACCTGTATTTATATATTTACATTAGGTTTTTTGATATAAATTTGAAAATTTATAAAATATTAAATTAAAAATTATTTATAATCAGGGAAAGACGCATCAATAAATTTTAGTAGTAATAACAATGCAATATTTCAATAAATTTATGCAAATTTTGAAATAATTATTTGACATATCTTAATATTCATTAATCAAAATTTGCATACAATTGGTTTTTTATCGATTTATTTTTGAAAATATGGTCCGATTTTCTTCATTTTTGGCTTATTTTATTCAAGACGACCATCTGCTATCCAAAGATAGGAAGTATTTTGTTGAATGGCTAAATCTTCATATAAAAAAAAAAAAATGTTTTTGGTGATTTCATGTACAGAATAAAAAATTCTGAAAAAATAAAATAAAAAGAAAATGCATTGTTTGATAGAGAATGAAAAATGTGCTAAATTGTAAAAGTTTCAAAAGATTTTGACAAAAATTAAGCGAGATATGAATATATAATTTTAATTAAAATATTTGAAGTGCCAGTCTTCTAAATATGGTCCGATTTTCTTCATTTTTGGCTTATTTTATTCAAGACGACCATCTGCTATCAAAGATAGGAAGTATTTTGTTGAATGGCTAAATCTTCATATAAAAAAAAAAAAATGTTTTTGGTGATTTCATGTACAGAATAAAAAATTCTGAAAAAATAAAATAAAAAGAAAATGCATTGTTTGATAGAGAATGAAAAATGTGCTAAATTGTAAAAGTTTCAAAAGATTTTGACAAAAATTAAGCGAGATATGAATATATAATTTTAATTAAAATATTTGAAGTGCCAGTCTTCTAATTCATAAACGAAAATAATAGCGTTTCAGACAGGAATTTTATTCATTAACATAAGTTTATAATTTTCTTATTTCTATCTAAAAGGCTGATAATTTTAATTTTTTTGCATATTAATTAGACTTAATTTTATTAATTGCCAGCATGCAAATAATAAAAGCTGTAAACATTTGGCAGTAAGAGTGGAATACTACTAAAATATGTTCTTAGTGTATACAAGTTCACAGTGGCAAGATCACAATCAATTAGCCTTGACTTATCAACAATTGGAAAATAAAGGCATTTGACTGTTTTTAATAGAGTCCTGGATTATTTTCTTTCTCCTGTTCTCGTTTCTACAGTAGCTTAATTGCAAATATACCCAGTTCTGTTTTTATGCAAATTTTTTTACACAATTTTGATTTAAGACGAATTAGAATTAAAATTTTATTCTCTTTTTACATGATTTGTTTTGATTTAACATGATCAACCCAAATTCTAAGAAGAAAATCTTTTCGTATTATAGTGAATGCAGCACTTGCTTTCCATTATTCACCTGCATGTTGTTTTTGATTCCAATTAGAAAAAATTTCTGAAAAATTCCCCTAATTATATATATAACTTCAATAGAGAATTATTTGGTCTGCATTTTGATTTTGGTTTTTAAAATGAAAAGTAACTTTTTGATATTTAATAGTATAAAAAATTTAATCAAAGTTAAAATCAAAATCTTGTTATGTGTAACTCATATTATCTTGTATAATTTCTGTGTGTTTACGAATAAGTAACATGTTATTTTTGTTATGGTTTTACATTAGTGCCACATGAATAAAAATACTACCAATTGGATGATGATGAGTAGAGAAATCTTTCCAAAAGAACTGCATTCCTATCAGGTGCAAATTTTAAGAAAATGAACAATGAAATTACAATATTTCTCCACATGCAGTACCTAAACCTGTGCACATCCCCATTTTGAAAAACCTGTCTTGAAAGCCAATATAGTTTTGGAATGAATCTTTCATACAACAAAATTGTTAATTCTATATTTTAATCATTAATTGGTAGACAGCAAATCTTTAATTTCTCTAATGTATAGTTTCTTTTGAATGAATCTTTAACACAACGGAACTGCTGATTTGCACTTTTAATCATCAGTCGGCAGGAAAGCAAATCTTCAATTTCAATACTTTAATTTCATCTTTTGGAAAAAACTATACATTAAAGAATTAAAGATAAGCCTCCAAAAACTATTATATCTCAGATTTCAAAACAAATTTTCAAAATGGTGGCACATACTGGTTTAGATACTGTATGTGGAGAAATATTATAATTTCATCATTTATTTTTTCAAAGCCTGCATCAGATAGAAGTGCAGTCCTCTTGGAATGTTTTCTCTATTCGTTGATATCTTCCTATTGATACTACTTTCATTCATATGGTGCTAAAGTAAAATTGTACTTATTTTTCTTTTTAAATGATTATTTACTTTATATAATACCTTTTTATATACATGAGCAATCTTTATGAAATAAAAAGTGCAAGCACATAAAAATAAGATTCTAACATGATTTTTCATATGGTTTCTTGTATTATTTTTAGTGATTTTTTAGGTCTGGAACCAATCTTCTATTTTCCCACAGATACAGTATATTTTTTTACACAAATTTTTTACATGTATTCTTCAGGAACATATCTATCATGTAAAAACAGAATTGAGTGTATTGGAAAATTGATTTGATTTTGTAAAGTCATGAATTTGTTACATATCTGATCATCCCTTATCTGTTGCTAAAATTATAACAACTACAGTACTTAATAAAAAATAAAAATTCCATATTTCTATCTCGACACATACATTTCATAAAATAATTTTCTGTTGTTCAATAAATAATGTCTAGCAATTTAAAAATTCTATTAAGGGACAAATTTAAAAAAATCTTTTAAAACACCAAAACTTAAGCTTATTTTAAAAAAAGCTCAAGCATTGATAATCTGTTTATTTGCAAGAAAATTCCAGGTGTTTAGATCAAACCGACTCAAGCAAGCAACTCTACTCTATATCACAATAAATTTGGAAAATTTTTTACTTAATTTCAGATTTATGGGAGGAGGAAAATTTATTCTTCCTATATTATTTTCTAAGTCATGAAAGAAGTTATATAAATAAGAATGGTATATTATATTTTGCTTATAGAATCAATTTGTAGATTTTTATTAAATAAAAATTTAGTGTTTTGAAAATTTAAAACTCAAAGATTTTAAGAGGAATATAATTTTGCTTTGCAATTTCTGTGCACACTATGTAATATAGATCAAAATAAATGACACTCTATTCAACTTCTTTCCCCAGTATATTCAAAATCAAAAATAAATAAAAGTTGCAATTGTTATATATATATATATATATATATGTTTATGAAATGTAAGCAATCATGTGATGCCAAAGTAAATAAAATATAGATGATTCAAAGACAGCAGGAATCATTGCATGTAGTCAATGACCAGGGCAGGCTCTAGATACGATCGAGCGGAGCACCCGCTCGGGGCGCCAAAGGATGCTGGTGCATTTTGTGTTTTATTGTTATTATTATAACTGTAATAAGACAATTATTTTTACAAATAATTTAAATGACGAACGGATTGGTGGTAGCTGCCCTGCATCCTTAGCCGGAGGGCAAGGATTCATGCAACAATGTAATGAACAGTAACTAGAAGAAGGCAACAATGTAATAAATGGTGTAATCAACGGTAATAAAAATATATAGGTTCAAAGAATTTATTGTACAAAATAATGGTACACAATAAGTTGGTAGACTGCAGATAAAACGATAACAGAAAAATAACAATATTTCAACAAGTACAGAACACTTCAGAGCTTATTGTGAGTTGATCAAGTGACGAAGTGTGTACTGTTTGTGGTTTTATATGATGTATGTTGTATTGGTTTTGTTAAAATTACATATATTGACTTCTTCTCCAGAATTCAAATATCATTGATATTATTTCTGTAATAGTAAGTACAGATAACCCTTGTATAACACGGTTTCTTACAACATGGTATTTACTTAACACAGTTAGAAAATTACACTTACTCTCCTACAACATAAAACATTTTCATTAATTTTTATAAATCCACACTATGTACACAGAATAGACACACAAAATGCAATCATTGGAAAATACTTTGCTAAAATTAGTTATAAATGCAATTACGTGAGTTTGTCAGTGAGAGGGACGATACGTAGTCTATTTTTGATTTTGAATTGAAGTTGAATGAATTGTCAACTATTGTATATTTTGTATTCCAAACGTTCAGTTCTTGGATAAAAAGTAACTTTTATTCTTCAATAGAGGAATATGAAAGAGAAAAACAAACTTTTATTCATAAATTTTTTGGGGTAATGCATTGATAGGTATGTGTTAAAGAATGATTGTTTTTTAGTGGGTTAGATTACAGATTTTGTAAAGTGAGCAAAGATACACAAACTTTAAATGCAGAAAAAATTTGTTCAGAAAGTGAAGTTGATAGTGTTATAAAGAAAAACATTCTCACTTTAATTGAATAGTGTAAAAAAGATATAATTAAATAAATGTTACATACGCTATATAATTTTTCTTTCTTTTTATTTTACATATACAGGTATCCCTTGATTAGTGTGGGTTTGAATAATGCAGTTTTGATTAGTGCACAAAAAATTTGAGATTATCAATTAATATATGCAGTGCCAAATTTGATTAATGTGCTTCAACAAGTGAGATTTTTTTTTGCAAACATTCTGAAGTGTTGGCAACTGAATCTCGGGGATTGTAGTCTACATGATTAGAGCAACAAAATAAATTTATTTTTTAATTCTGTTAATATTATGACTTTTGTCATCTAATTGTTATACAGTAGAAGCCGTGATCTATTTGATAACAATAACCGATTGATAACATTAAGCAGTACATGTTTTTTTTTTATTATATAGTATATACTGTACTTTGCTGTTATATGCAGCATAATCTCGATTCATCGTTTTGTCGGGACTTCCAAAGAAACTATGGATACAAGAAAATGATAGATGAGGGGATATAAAAAAAATGAAAATTAGATTAAAAGATATTGCTAATAATAATAATACAAAGCTCAATAACTGATGGACGAACACTTATTGAACTTTATACTGTATATTATGTAATCAGTTAAGCAAAAAAGTGAAGTGAATGATTTACACTTAAGCTGTTGCCAATTCAAGTTTACGAAAATCATGAAGAACTAGAGCAATAGTAAGAAAATTCTTATATCAATAATAATTTTCAAATTTTTTTCAATAAAAGGGAATTATAAAGTCGCTAAATCTCTATATTAGCAATTTTAAACTATATATTTCATCATAAAAAAAAAACATTAAAAATCATCAGATCTGGCAACAGTAAGGCCGCATTTTGATATTTTCGTAACTTTTGTTGCTAATAATTTATATCCTAATGCATATCTTTAAATTTTTTCAGATTCTTTTAAATATACATCATTAATTAATTCAATTTATTGTAAATGTACATCTTTAATTTTTTTTTTTTTTTTTTTTTACGTAAGAAATTGGATAAAAATTAAATCAATATAAACTATTTTTAGAAGAAGTATTGCAAGATACAATTCAATTTATTGGTTGGTTGAATTACATGTAAAAAAATTCACTCCATTCTCATCCCCAAAGACTTCTTATTTTAGAAAAATCCATTCTTCGTGAAACGTAATATATATATTCTTTTTTAATAAAAAAATTAATATTTAAAATGTAAACACCTAAGATTACTTTAATAATCCGCGATATCGGTTTTACTTTTGCTTTCTTTATGATTAGATAAAAATTCTAAGAAGAGTATTACTTGAAAATATAAATGGTGGTGTGTTCGAGAAAAAAATTTCGATTAAGAAAAAAATGATAATATTTTTTTTTATTAAAGTGAATTTATTAAAAAGTCGAAAAATTAAACGAATAGTAACAACAAAAGTTATGAAAATATCAAAATTATTAGAACTAATAATTTTGATATTTTCGTAACTTTTGTTGCTAATAATTTATATCCTAATGCATATCTTTAATTGTTTCAGTTCCTTTTAAATATACATCATTAATTATTTCAATTTCTTTTCAATGTATATCTTTAATTTTTTCGGTTTCTTTTCAGTGTACATCTCTAATTTTTTCAGTTTCTTTTCAGTGTACATCTTTAATTTTTTCAGTTTCTTTTCAATGTACATATTATATATTCGTTTCAGTTTCTTTTAAATATATATCATTAAATAAACATCTTTAATTTCATTTTATTTTTCAATTAAAGATGTATATTTAAAAGAAACTCAAGAATTCAAGAAGAAGGAATAATTTTTACTCTTATCTACTTTTCCTGTTTTTTTTTTTTTGTTTCTTCAATGCATGATTTGTCTATTTGAACATCTATAGATATTTTTTTACACGAGAGAGATAATTTTGTCTGTAATTATTTTTATTAATAAAAAATAAACATTTTATTAAAATCTGGTAAATCTTAAGGAAATTTAGGAGTTTCCAATATAATTTTCCTTGTTTTTTTTTTTTCTTCTATAACAGGTATTGATATTCAACATTCTACTTGTTTATGCTTTCTATTTTTAGAAACCTCTCAAAGTAGAAAGACATAAGCACAAAAGGAAAAAAAGAACTGCCTGAATTTATGGTGAAAAAATTTATTACTTTTTTTTTTTTAACAAGAAAGAACAAAATAATTAATTGATAAACAATAATTGATTTAAAAAAACGAAGCGATTTATTTTAATAAACTCAATTAAAAGTCAGAAGATTAAAAGCAGATAAGTGTGAATTGCGTTATTGTTCGTAATATCACAATTCGTCCATCTTGTTATTTCTCTTTTTCTGAGAATGAAACTATTTACATAATATGTCAGTAAAACCAGAGCATGCACTGCTTTCTTTTTTTTTTTTTTTTTTTTCAGCTGAAGCTGTTGATAAGAGAAGGAAAAAAAGAAGTAGACAGGCAGAATGAAAATAAATAAACAAATAAAAAATTTTTTTTTCGGTGAAGTTTTGACTATTTTTAAAAGCTAAACAATTTTTTTTTTCCTCCAGAAAAAAATCGATAATAAAATATAGCTTAGAATTTATATATATCGGGTTATATATAATTTTTTATTTTATTTTATCAATCAATATAATAATGATTGACTGAATTGAGTATCGTTTCTGCAATCACGTTTGTGATCCTGCTTTTATTGATAACCATTCAGGTGGATTTAAAATTTAAAAACAAAGCGAATGATGCTGAGAGATGATAAATAATCTAACTACATAAAAAAGTATTATATATAGTGTATATCAATCGCATCGGCTTCGATTTGTCTGTCTGTATTAATGAAAAATTTTATTAATAAAAATCGTTATATTATAACAAATTAAATATTTAACCAATTAAATATATTAAATAACAAATTTATTACTGAAATCATTTTAACTAAAACTCAACTTTCAGAATATAAAAATTTAAATTAGAACTGCAGAAAGAGCAAAATATGTACCGCCCCAATTTGAAATTTTATAAAATTATTATTTTTTTAATTAAAAATTACATGTTAAATGTGTGTTTTTTTAATGTTAATTCCGTGTAAGAGACAGTTTTTAACATAGTTTTTAAATTACGAAAATGCTCATAATTGAAGAAGGAAAGTGAGAAAATTTAATTATAACTTTTGTAACTACATAAATGAAGTATAATTGTTAGAAGACACTTTATTAAGTTTCTTTACATTTTTTTTTTTTAAACACCTTTATAAGGCAATTTGTGGAATTTTAATCTTTCACTAAATTTATAACTCAAAATGGCGTCTTAATATTTAATTCGTAAGAGGAAGAAGTTAAAGAAGGAAAATATATATATACCGAAATCTGTTTACTAATAAGTTAAGTAATTATTTTCAAAAGTTAAAAAAATTAATTAAGAAATTCAAGAGTATTTCACAAGAGGAATTAATTATAGAAGCAATATTTATAAGATTCCTTTTATTTTTTTTAATGTTACGAATATATATATATACCCTTTATTTTTGTAAGTAAGAGAGGAACTGTATCGTGCCGTTTAATTCACATTTCTTAATTATCGTCCAATTGTTGGCAAAATTGAGCAAAAAGTAAAAAAGATTAATCGATACTTACTCGATTAGAGCCACCTCACAAGAAAAGAGTCATCGTCCTTCGATCAATCTGTCCCCGAATTCAACCAAAACAGAAGGATAATGAAAAGATAATAGCTTCTATATTGTGTAACAGCTGTTAAGAATAGTTTCCATTGAATACCAAAGAAGGATACATAGATATATTTATTTACTGACATAACATTTCTAACATTATGTCTATTACAGGAAATTGATTCTTGATTTACAAGTTCTTATTTTAAGAGCTCTCTTCAAGAATAAATTAACTCAAAGTTGAGAACTATCTGTATTCTAAAAGTCATTGCAATTTTACCTAATGTTATCAAAACATTGTTGTGGGCAATTCATAATGTACACATGCAATAAGAGAAGGATAACTCCCATTTGCCTACACTCTTTCCCTACACGACGCTCTTCCGATCTATATATATATATTTAATTATCTTTCATATATATCATCAAGAATTTTATTTTTTCTGTTGTCGAACATCGATAAATTCTTTCGGTCATTAAGGAACAACATCGGAAATTTTGGAAAAGGAAAATTTGACCAACCATTACTAATGACGTGTAGAAATGGTATTTTTAGATTTATATCTTTATATATATATATATAGCTAGTTGTAACATAATCTCACCTTCAAAATTTTGACAAATGGAAACAGTGATACATTTCCTCTCTCTCTTTAATTATTTTACCACACGCTAATTGTTCGATACTAATTTAAAAAAAATATTATCCGTATTTGGTGTCGTAAAAGTGATGCCACGGTTTAATCGAGATAGTAAAAGTCTTTAAAAAATATCTACAATTTTTATTACGTAAACAGATCTGTTATATCGAATTTGCATACATTATGGAGAAAGTTTAAATGTCAAAGTTAAAACAATTATAGCACTGTACATGAAAATATTGTTAGCATAAATCATTAGTAAGTAGCGTATTGTGGTTGTTACATATCTATAAACTTGAACTATTGCCAGAAATTGTCTTGGTATATCGTAGCTGATATTTTTGATCGTGAACAGATCCCAGTTAGTCGTATAATTAATTATAATACAGTACTGAAAGGGTTAATGACACGGTTTGCAAACTATTTTTAAAAGTTATTAAACGAAAGTCGCATTTTGAGAAAGGAAAATGCCAGATAGTTAAAGGGAAACAGGTTCAATGTTCAATGTTTATCATCGAAATTGACTTATTCAAGCATTTTTATCTGGCACCGTTTATTATCTGAAACTATGTTAAGCGAGCGTGTTTTAGTATGTTCTAAGGCACTTGTCAATTCTGTCAACATTTAACAACGTGCATTTGGCTTCTTTGGTAATGTCGATTTACCGTGCTATTTTGTAGACCGTGTGTAATTATAACGCCATTTGTTACACGACAAGCGTGAAGTTGCTGAAGGTGTCTGAGAATCCATTATCTCAACCCTCTTGTGTACGATCAGCTAAACTCCTAGCCTGATTTCCTACTTTCCATCCTTTATGATGTAGATGCTATTATTGTTGGGTAACAACAAAATTTCAATAGAAGTTTAACACGCATACAGCAACAACTTTATCTCTACGGAATTTACAGTGGTTACATTTAAACATGTGCAGTAGTAAAGCCGCTATAGATAACATCCACCCTTTAATGTTTCTACTTCCTATCGTCACTTTAAAGTTATGAGGTATATAATGCACTTTGGAACGATATAGACCACTACTTTGTTTAACAGTTTGCTTCCTCAAACGCATTTTTTTTTCCTTTTTTTTTTCTTTTCTCAGACATGTTTTATTGCAACTTTTGCTGCATTTTCTAACCAACATTTAGATTACTTCCGTTTGTCGTAAAGAGCGAAGGAAATTCGGATAAGTTAGGAGTTTGTAAGGTGTTTATTTAATGTGTTAGACACTTTTAACGTCATTCGCGGTTTATCCTAAAATTATTCTTAACTCTAAATTTGGCACTTGTTCCAGATTTTTTCTTTCTTCTTTCAACAATGAGGTTATTGATCTCTCTATATAATATTCTTTTAAACGATTAAGTTTTTTTCTAAATATATTTTATAAATAATCGAGAGTTGGTTTTTCCAGTTAACTGAACTTTTTTATTTTGCTTACTACTATATTAATTATGATACCAATAATATACGTTTACAGAATTTGAAGAATGGATAATTTTTAATTTTTAAAACCCACTGCAGAACAGTACACTCAAATGCGAACAGTATCATGGATATAACTACTTTATATTAAATCCTTAATGTGATATTTTGGCACAGGATAAGATAATTAATGGTAAAAATGGAATTCTCAACTGATTAATATCATGTAGAGCGCTAGATGAGATTAAAACTTTAAGAAAATTAACTGCCTCTTGTTAATTATATCTCTTTCTCGAGATTAATTAAACGTATGTCAAGTTTTAAATTATGAAATGCCGTAATAAAAATTCTTAAAGTTTTAATAACAACAACAGAGTATAATAATTTCATATGCAAGAGTACCAGAAATGGCCACAAGATATAAAAGTTGAATTATCACACAGGGAAAAGTATATAAGATATTCAAATTTGTACTGAGCAATAAAAATTAATTTTAATGTATTCAAATTATATTTAAATTTTTGTTTTTAATTACAGAAATTCGTCTACTGACAGACGGATGAAGAGTCGTGAAAATAGCATTTGATAGCTGTGTGTGTGTGTGTGTGTGTGTACACGAGTAATTTTTTTTTTTGGGAAAATTCTTCGACGACGTGACCGGTAATCAAGCTAAATTGTAATATGTCTGCTAACGTGAAGTGACAGAATGTCACTACGACTGGATATAAAGGTGTTAGTTGCTGACTAGACGAACAAAAGACTAGATTTACGGCAGAGTGATTCCAGATTGGATAAAACGACCAAGTGTGAGAAGATCGCATTTACTACACCTCCGACTGTGATTGATTTCGAACAAAATGCAACTGTTGATACGGCAAAGTTTAAAATTACCGTGTGACGTCACGCCCCATTGTAATTACATTTCAACCTGTTCGTGACATCATATTCCGTAATTAGCCTATAGCATAAGCAAATTCTGACCTAATTCCTCACACACTGTAGTCGTACGTCATTGAAATCAAGGTAACGCTACTTACGAACACACAAAACGAATTTATTGAATTGCAAATTGGATTCTTTTCTGTTTGTTTTGCACTTAACAACTTTCACATAATCCTACGATTATATCAAAAACTAGCTTTTGTACATTTGCAACGTTTGTTATGTTTTAAACCGCTTTATGTTTACATATATACATGTATACAGCATGCTTGTATAATTATAATTTAAATGAAAGCCGAATGACTTTCGTGCAAATTAATTTAAGTTTTATTTATTTATTTATTTTTTAATTTATTATAATACTGTGCTAATTATGCTGCATGTTTTCTTGTTAGTCACATAACTGTGAATTAAACACGGTTACTTTTATAGATGGCAATTAATGTTAAAGTGTACAGTTACATTCGACCAGCTCTGAGAGTAACAGAGTCGGATTTATGTTGAGACGTATTCTAGCTTTAATTGACCTCTGATGTCTAATTCGTCTTTGCAACAAGTGCCAATTAATCATGTGATAATTACTAATTCTGATAATCTTTCAGATTTACTTAGCAGAATTGCCAAGTTAATCATTAGTGCACATAACACTACCCAGTTAATAATATTTTTTTTTAAAACTGATTTTCAGCTAGCATATATATATAGCAATTAATCATGTGATAATTACTAATTCTGATAATCTTTCAGATTTACTTAGCAGAATTGCGAAGTTAATCATTAGTGCACATAACACTACCCAGTTAATAATTTTTTTTTTTTAAACTGATTTTCAGCTAGCATATATATGCTAGAAAAATAATTAAAGATGTATATCTATCAATAAATAATGCGAATTAATTATATATAAATATGATTAATCATGCACTGTAATAATTATATCTTACCAGTTTAACGAATTAATTTAAACTTCGTTAATTTCATTTAATTAATTGTTGCATGGAATAATAAAGCGTTATTGTTATCTTCCTCTTCTAACTTTAAATCATTATATATTTCACGAAGATAGAAAATTAAATTCCAAATTACATTTACTAAATTTGTTATACACTGTATTTAACACGCGAAAATATTCCCATAGAGAATTTAACGAATATAATCATCGATGAAGTTTTAAGATAATTTTAACGAATTTTAGTGGTTAGTAAAGGAATTTGTTTACAACTAGTATGATCTAGGAATTTTTCGAATCAATTTCGTTATTTCCCTGAAGATTTTTTGTCAATTACAGGATTATTATTATTCGATTGTTAAGCAACAATCGAGAAATTTTTAATCATCGATTTCAATAATCGTTCGAAACATATTTTTCATGAATTCACTTACAGATGTGTGACGTAATAATTATAATTTTCATAATAATAATTTTTTAAAATATCGTCCAAGATATTTTTGTCGATTACAGGATTGTTCATTCGATTATTATGCAATAATCGAGAAATTCTTAATAAACGATTTCAATAATCGTTCGAAGTATAATACTGTTGTGACGTAATAATGAAAATTTTAATAACAATTTTTAAAAATACCATCCAAGATATTTTT
This sequence comes from Olivierus martensii, assembly GCA_000484575.1. Classification (NCBI taxonomy): domain Eukaryota; kingdom Metazoa; phylum Arthropoda; class Arachnida; order Scorpiones; family Buthidae; genus Olivierus; species Olivierus martensii. The sequence goes on along the minus strand of AYEL01081150.1, from coordinate 25,431 downwards.
TGTCGATTACAGGATTATTATTATTATTGCTATTATTTGATTATTACGCAACAATCGAAAAATTTTTAATCATCGACTTCAATAATCGTTCGAAATATATTTTCCTGATTTCAGTTACAGAATTGTGACGTAATAAAATTAAAATTTTCATAATAATAATAATTTTTAAAAATACCGTCTAAGATTTTTTTGTGTATTTACAAGATTATTATTCGATTATTATGCAACAATCGAGAAATTTTTTAATCATCGACTTCAATAATCGTTCGAAATATATTTTCCTGATTTCAGTTACAGAATTGTGACGTAATAAAATTAAAATTTTCATAATAATAATAATTTTTAAAAATACCGTCTAAGATTTTTTTGTGTATTTACAAGATTATTATTCGATTATTATGCAACAATCGAGAAATTTTTTAATCATCGACTTCAATAATCGTTCGAAATATATTTTCCTGATTTCAGTTACAGAATTGTGACGTAATAAAATTAAAATTTTCATAATAATAATAATTTTTAAAAATACCGTCTAAGATTTTTTTGTGTATTTACAAGATTATTATTCGATTATTATGCAACAATCGAGAAATTTTTTAATCATCGACTTCAATAATCGTTCGAAATATATTTTCCTGATTTCAGTTACAGAATTGTGACGTAATAAAATTAAAATTTTCATAATAATAATAATTTTTAAAAATATCGTCTAAGATTTTTTTGTGTATTTACAAGATTATTATTCGATTATTATGCAACAATCGAGAAATTTTTTAATCATCGATTTCAATAATCGTTCGAAATATATTTTCCTGATTTCAGTTACAGAATTGTGACGTAATAAAATTAAAATTTTCATAATAATAATAATTTTTAAAAATATCGTCTAAGATTTTTTTGTGTATTTACAAGATTATTATTCGATTATTACGCAACAATCGAGAAATTTTTTAATCATCGATTTCAATAATCGTTCGAAATATATTTTCCTGATTTCAGTTACAGAATTGTGACGTAATAAAATTAAAATTTTCATAATAATAATAATTTTTAAAAATATCGTCTAAGATTTTTTTGTGTATTTACAAGATTATTATTCGATTATTACGCAACAATCGAGAAATTTTTTAATCATCGATTTCAATAATCGTTCGAAATATATTTTCGTGATTTCAGTTGCAGAATTGTGACGTAATAATTAAAATTTTAATAATCATTTTTAAAAATACCGTCAATTATAAATATCTGACCAAATAATTAAATTTTAACGATCGTTTTTAATATGATTATTTATTATAAAATTTTCTGCATCTTCTGATTGACAATTAGAAGGCAAGTTTATTGATCTTTTATATTGTATGTAGTGCAGTTTATTGTCTGATTAATATTGAAAATAATACTTTTAATGCTTTTAAAATATTTTTTTTTCTTCACAAATAACTGATTACTCTTTCTACAGGAGAAAACAATATAACATAACGTTTTCTATCGAATAAAACTTCTATAGATTGTATTTATTGTCTGATTAATATTGAAAATAATACTTTTAATGCTTTTAAAATATTTTTTTTTCACAAATAACTGATTACTCTTTCTACAGGAGAAAACAGTATAACATAACGTTTTCTATCGAATAAAACTTCTATAGATTGTCTACGTACTTGAAGGTATTCAAGTGCATTATTTACGAATATTGCTCGGGGACAATTATTATTTTAGGATAAAAATTTAATTTTAGATACCGGTTTATTGAAAATGAAAGTTTTTCCTTTAAAACGAAGTACAGGTTTATAATGTTTATTAACGTTTTGTAGTACAGTACTCGGTTAAACTTATCTGTAATATATTAAAAAATCAACATTAAAAACAGCAAATCTGAAGAATTTAATCAAATTTATAAACGAATACGCTTATGTACAGTAATATAAAAAGACGTTTCGTAAGCAAAAAACAATTTTTAAAAATTTATTTTAGTAACACACTCAGCACAGAGGTGCGAAGAGCAATAAACATTAAAAAAAAATATTTTTTTTTCCTCCTTAAGTTAACGTAGTCAGCACTTAAATAGCAAAGCAAGCAAAAATTAAACATACGAAAATAAAAAGAGCTAATTTAAATAACATAAATAATTCATTAAGAGCGGAAGGATAACATGTAAAATAAGCGTACCTCCATGATAAGATGATGTCCGATCCCGTCATTCAATAGCGAATGTGACAGTCGGAAGTTTAGCATGGCAAAGACATTGCAGACTTCTGCCATCGTTACCCATTCCACGTGCAATGCCTCGTCTAGACTCAGGCACTATCAGATCGACAGCTCGCCACTCGCTAACCGTTCATTGGATGATGTAATGATCATGTGACTCCTACTAACCTCCTGCTGTTCCTCTTGCAGATGTGTGCTGCCTCTAAGAATACAAAATTTAAATATGTCGAAATTTAATACTCGTATAAGGAATAAACCTTTGCGACGATTATTAAAAACGAAACTTTTTTTTTTAAAGTACATATAAAGATCAACAACGAGGAGATCGAGGTGGTCGACAGCTTCATCTTCCTGGACTCCAGGGTAGACTGCAATGGCGATATATATATGAAATATAAATATATTGATATAATAGAGATGACATCAATTACCAATTTCTTTCAAAATATGGCATATTGTCGTATGGAGCAATGTTTTTTATTACTTTTTAGATGATAGCAGATTTTATAATGTGCTTAAAATATGAAGGATCATTCAAAAAGAATTCATATATGACTATACAAATTTCTCTATGAATAATACAAAGAAAATGAAAGTTATGAAAGAAATATTGTTTACATACTGTTATATACTGTAATTTGTACAGGGTATCCTGAAAAAGACACCCCAATTTTAAAAAAAAATATTTGACAGTTAATGATACAAAAATTATTTCTTATAGCATATTTATGTGACAAGGGTTAAAATTTAAGTTGTATTATTTTTGTGTAGTATCAAAAATTATTTTTTGTATCAAAAATTATTTTTGTGTAGTATCATGCTCAATCTTTTGTGTCCACTGCAATTGATGAAATTTAAATTTCAATATTTTCCAAATGTCCATCATCAATGGTAATTGCATGTCGCAGTCGAAGAATGAAATTTACTGCAATATTTTGCAATGCATTAATTATAATGATCACACCTGCATCAGTGATTAATTGTTCAAGTTCCTCAAGTGTTCTGGGATTTTTGCTGTATATGTTATCTTTCAAATAGCCCCATAGAAATAAATTGCATAGATTGGTCCCCATATTCTCCAGATTCAAATTCGACAAATATGAGACCAATCTGTTATGTGCAGCACCACCTATCGGTGCTTTTTGGTACTACACAAAAATAAAACAACTTAAATTTTTATTGCTAACTGTTTTTTAAATATTTTTTTTTAAAGTTGGGATGTCTTGAAAAGGGACCCCTTTATTATAGTATATATACTATTATGGATTGTTTTATTTCTTTCACAAGAATAAATTGAGTGGAGAAACTATTCTTACAACGTTACCCATTTCATAAAATAAAATAACTATCTAATAGACAAGACTAATATACAGAATTTGTTGGCCTGGCCAGGTTTTTTGAAACTTAGTTTAAATTTCAGAATTATTTCTAACATTAAAATCTAATAACTGAAATATTATGACTTGAAAAAATTAACAAAACTGTTAGAAATTAATTAATGATACAAAGTGGATACATTAAATGAACTTAGAATTAGTGAATACTGTAATCAAAAACAAGTAAAATTGAATAATAAAATTAATTTATTAAAATTAATAACATTTATAATTTAGTGTTAAATAAATAATTTCAAGCAAGAAAATAAAAAAAAGTTTACAAAACAAATGATAGCAATGACATTTTTTTAATCCATAGGCAAATTAAATCAACCAGAAATTTATTAATCCAGATGATGATAAATTTAATTATTAAAGGCAAAAATTAATATATTCTATTTTCAATTCAAAAAGAACAATCAAGTTGATCAGTTTCATAAAGAAAGAATACATTTTTAATGAAAGAGAGGGAGTGTGTGTATTCAATAGTTTAACTCTGAATAATGAAAGATAAAATGAAAAAATTATAGGAAAGCATGAAAAAAGAGAAAAGATCCTATCAAAAGTGTGACAGAGCACTAGCACAAGAGAAAGAGACTCTTTAGTTATCTTTTATGACAAGTTAAACAGTGGATGAATTCTGCCCCACCCACAGAAAAAAAAATATACTACTAATCACTAATACCAAAGCTTTTCTTCAATCTGGCTTCTAAGTACCTTGGGCTTTAAATATCAATAGTAACTTTTCATAAGACCTATATGTCAGTATAGTTATATAATACTTCATGCAACAATTTTTGAATTTACAATATCTGAACATTTTATATCATTTGCTTTACAATTTATAATAACTAATATAAATAATGAGTATCATTGATCTACATTTGGATCAGTGAGACCCATTATTTAGATTAGTTGTATCATTTTCCAAATGAGTATGTTGGGAAAATGTTGTTCTGTCCCATAGTTTGTACTTTTCAACATTGAGGTTTGATAAAGTGAAAGATAATTTATCACTTTAAATAAATGTAGTACTCATAAAAATAATATAAAATAAGAAGAATTATGTTAAATGGTATAGTTTCAGTTTAAATCTTTACATTCTAACTATCATAAACCAATAGATAATTGAGAGACTAGTTATAAAGACTAATTCTTAGATTTCTGAATTTTTAAAGATCCAAGAATTAATTTTAGATTCTTCAGATAGAAAGTGAGTATTCATTTGTGGCTAATGATCTAAAGAGTTATCAATTTGTGAGAGATATTTTTCAGAAATATTTTTATGAATAAATTAACTGAAAATCACTGTTCTGTGGAACATCTAGTGCTCTGCAGAACATGAGTTGAAAAACATTGGGCAAAAAGAGAATTTGTTTTGATCATTTGTTGAATAATGTGATTATGATTTCACACTATTGAAAGTGACAGCCATTTGTTCAGATATATAAAACTTCTTTTGAAAAACATTGGGCAAAAAGAGAATTTGTTTTGATCATTTGTTGAATAATGTGATTATGACTTCACACTATTGAAAGTGACAGCCATTTGTTCAGATATATAAAAATTCTTATGCAGGCCAACTCACTGGAGAAGGATGTGATGCTGGGGAAGATGAGCGGAACAAGACCTAAAGGAAGAACGAAGACACGTTGGCTGGATACAATCAAGAAGGACACGGGCAAAAACATCGAGGAACTGTGGGAATTGATCAGGGACAGGAAGACATGGAGGGACATGACCCATAGAATAGCCAAGAATCGGACACAATTGAATGGCTAGGATTGGATTGGATTTTATAATTTATTAAAATATTGGCATATTTTTAATAAAGTTATATTACTTTTTGACTAATTACACAATATAACTTAATTAATGAAAATTTGCATAACAGTTCGTTTTTTGTTGATAATTTCTTAAAATATGAAATATATTATTTTCTAAAATATTTAATTTTTTTATTCATAGTTTATTTTATTCATAATACTTGCCACTATCAAAAAATAACAAGTATTTCATTGGATGGTTAAGATTTCATACAAAAAAAATCATGTTTTCTCCAATCTCATATAATATGGCCCAACACAATTCTTCTTCTTTCCAATCTGGCTTAGAAAACCTAAAATGTTGGATGATTTTGAACATAAACTCTAAGTTGATCAGGGGGTTGATTTATGTTCTAAATCAACCCCCTGATTTAGAACATAAAAATATTCTGTTTTAATATTTTGTAAAACTGTGTTTTAAGTGAAGAGCCTACTTAGAGGGCCAAAAGTACTTTTATTTTTTAAGTTATTAAAATTCTTATGGAATATAATACCTACATTAGTGCTGTGTTTCATATATAACATTTACACTAAGCCTGTAGGACTTATAATTTCACTAACATTATTTCATTTAAACCTAACCTCCAATGTTAAATGAAATCCAATGTATACACAGTGTACCTTGGTATATGTCCGCTTTGAAATAAGTCCAACTTGGTATACGTCCTGTTTGGATTCGAAAAATTTTGCTTGGTATACGACTTTTGTTTGGAATACGACCGACTCGCGTGCTAGAACTTGTATGAGTCTGTTCTCTGCTTGGTATACGACCTTTGTTTGGAATACGACCGACTCGCGTGCTAGAACTTGTATGAGTTTGTTCTCTTAAAAAACACATTCCTTATATAAAAATTATCACAAGTTGTAATAGCATTGTCTGCAATGACCAGACAATGTTATATTTCCGAAACATCCTGAGGAGAAGGCAGAAGCAAAATTCTTTGGACAGATTTTTAGTAAAAATCAAACCTGATGAGTCTCAATAAGGTCCAAATAGGGAAAAGAGACAGAAAATAGAAAGAGAAAAAAATATCAGAATTTCAGATTCTTGAAGTTTTATTAGAAGCGGAATTTCCTTCCAAACAATAACAGCTCTTCCTCCTCCCTTCTCAGCACCATCCTATTAAGCATTCGACTCTTCTCAGTAAGGTAGCGAGATTAAATTTTCAGTTATTTCATCTAATATAATTATTTTTGTATTTATGTATTTTAGTATTAAGCAATGATTCCACTTCCTCTATATCCACTCAGATATTTAACATTTTTGTAGGGATAACAGGATGATAAGACGATGAAAGAAAACAGAAGGATAATCATCTGAGTAGAAAGATCCAAAATTTATTAAGATAATCATTTTAAATTATTTTATACAACCTTATTAATGTATAATATGCCAATAATAATAGGATTTTTTTCATGAGAATGGATTAATCACTTTCCCTTTACTTTTTATGGGAAAAATTCATTTAGTTTACGTCCTGTTTGGAATAAGTTCAAGGATCTGGAATGGATTAAGGACATACCAAGGTACCACTGTATTCATTAGTAAATTAAGTTTGTAAAATTTTATATAAAAATTTTCAGACTGAAATATTTATGCTATTTCCTTTATTATGAAGGAATTGAATAGATAAATTCAACTCTTGTTATAGCATTACAAATATCATAGTAGATTTAAAACTGAACTCAAAAATATACATAATTTTCCATATGCATGTAACTAGAGAAATATAAAATGAAGTATTGAATGCTACTTCAATACTTCATTTTATCTCTTCACATGATCTGTGATCTTGTGAAGAGATCTGATATCTTGTGTAAACCATAATGTACCCATGATCTATTTTACATGATATAGCTTTAAATAGAAGTACTTAAAAATTGACTGGGAACATGCAAGAAATTGTAAGATCATGTAAAACACTGAAAGAAGAATTGATACTGGAGTCCTTGGAAATTCTAAGAGGAGTCCATTTTAAGAATATTAATGATCATCCAAGTTATAACTTTTCCACAGTGTGGAAATATGGTGTATATAGTAGTATCTGAGAACTGATGTAAGATGGATGTCGGCTTATACAATCATAGTATTTGAGCATTTCTCATAAGTTAAGATAGCTCTCCAAATATTGTGTTTTGGATAATGTTAATATTTATATGTTAATTATTGTATATTAACTTGATAATTTGCATGATATAATAGTTGCTGCTGTTAACTTATTGTATGTGCATGCAATAATATTGTATTAACAAAGCATATGCTTTGGTTTTAGAATTTATAATTTTGGAACAAATTCAAAAACCAAATTCTTTTTATGTTATGTATTTTCCCATATCTGTTTTATATAAGCTAAAGATGGTTAGTTATAATAACCAAAACTGTTTCTATAAATAAAATATGACTCTGTTTGGATACTGCTAAGTTAGTGCTTATTTTCTTGTTCTATATAGTGACCTACAGTACTTAAACCTTTGATATATATCATCTGTTTGGCTCTTGTGTTGCTTTTTCCTTTCTCTCCTCCTATTTCATTTACTAATCCTGTTATTTCTTCCAAATGTATCTATGGTTAATGCTTCTCTTCTTATTCAATTCAGTTCCTCCTCTTTACTCTTTCTTGTATTGCAGTGTGTTTCTACTCTTCTTATTAGTGCTCTAAGCCCTGCTTTCTTATATTCAAATGTCTCTTTTGATCAGCTCAGTATCAAAAGAGGTGTATATCACTTTTCCGTAGATTTTCATTTTGTATTTATCTTTCTCTATTTTTATTTTAAGATCAAAATAATTTATCATGGTGTCATTTGCTCTTTCCTTTCTTAGAGTAAGGCCTCAGAGCCAGACTCAGATGGGGCTTCTTCCACTTAAATGTTTTCAAGTCTTTAACTATAGATATGATGATATATCTATATATCTAATACACTGTTTAGATCATTGTTTAAACCTGGCAATATTTCCTGTTCTTTTTATCTGACATCATTTTTGTCAATATTGCTGGCATAGGACAGTCTATTGCTTGATCTTTCATTTGGTGAAAATATTTACCATTAAACATAAAAATATCATTAATACATTATGATATGACATATATCCTTAAGGAGCCATGACAGTATTTCATCTTGGGATACATACTGTAGCAAAAGACTGTAAAGTTTAATACATGCCAGTTCAACATAAATGGAAGGTATAATGACTGAAAGTCATAAACTGCCATTTTTTCATCAAGCAGAGTTCCAGCTTTGAACAGCTTTTCTAAAAACTGTTCATCAGTCTGATGTTTGCTTCATAGCCATCTAGTTTTTCCCAACATCACATCACCAACTTTCATTCTATTCAATACATGGGTGTGCTGCTTTTTTCTACAATCATTAATATATATAAATCTATGCGCAAATGATTAATGTACCAGAAGCATATTTTTATTTGGTTCTAGTAGTTTTATGTTTGTTATGCTTATTGTAATAATGTATAGTGTTCTAGTATATGAAATTTATAAATTTTGGAACTTTCCAACTTCCAACTGCTCTGACTTATGACAAGGTGTGAACTGAACCCTATTGTAAGTTGAGGACTACCTGTATACTATCATCCAATGAAATAACTGCTATTTTTGAATAGTGGCTTATCTTCTGAATAAAATAAGCCATAAATGAGGAAAATCAAATCATATTTTTAAAAAATGATAAAAAGCCCAATATAATTAATATGCAAACTTTGATTAATGAATATTAATTAAGATATGCTGTGTAATTATTTCAATATTTATTTAAATTTATTGAAATATTGCCCTTATTATTAATAATTTATATTTATTGATATGTTTTTCCTTAATTTTAATAATTTTTAATTTAATATTTTATAAATTTTAAAATTTATATCAAAAACTTAATGTAAACAAATCAAAAACAAAAATAGTCTCATCTCATATACAAATAGTTACACGCTCAAATCCACACTAATCAGGGGATTAACCATTTCAAATTACGTAAACCAACACAGCCAAACTTCCCCTGGCGGACAAAGTCTATATTAAATTTTTCTATAATTATTTTTGAATTAAAGCTATGGTACCACCATCTGTTGAGTTAATAATTAATTAATTACATTTAGAATTTAGAACTAAGGTGGCTCCATCTAGTAATTAATGATCATATTATAATTTTCAAATTAATATTCCCGAAATAAAATTTTGCCACTGCACCGGACATGAACTGGGATCTTTGGGATAGCTCCCCAATGCCAGCCAAGAGGGCCTGTGGCTACATAAATAGCCCATCTGGGTGTGCTAGTTTTGGCCTCGTCTGATGATAAAGTCTCCATGGTAATATATAAGCTTCCCAAAGTGAAATTCTGCCGTAGGTCACCGTGGTCCAGTCGGTTAAGGCATTGGGGTGCTATCCCAAAGATCCTGGTTCGTGTCCGATGCGGTGGCAAAATTTTATTTTGGGAATATTAATTTGAAAATTATAGTATAATCATTATCACTAGATGGCGCCACCTTAGTTCTAAATTCTAAATTTAATTAATTAATTATTAACTCAACAGACGGTAGCACCATAGCTTTAATTCAAAAATAATCGTAGAAAAATTTAATATAGACTTTGTCTGCCGGGGAAGTTTGGCTGTGTTGGTTTACGTAATTATAAACAGTTATAATATTTTTTCTTTACTCTAAATTGGACCCCTAATGGATAACTCTCACCTTACTCATAATATCAACCTTCCCAGAATGTAGTAGGCGGTATGGCAGAAAAATCACAGGAAAGGATTGGCAGCAATAAAATAACAAAAATGCCATTCCCCTTTTAATGACTTATTTTTTTTATATTAGTATTTTCACAGTTTTTGACAAAAATATAGTGAAAATGAAATAAAAAAATAAAAGATTAATAAAAAAAAATATTGCCTATTTTAATAGTTTAGCAAAATTTTGGAATTATCTATAATATTTATTTAAATTTTAACATTTAAAGTTCATCATATAAAAAAATTAATTTTTTCAACAAATTTCAGTAATTAACTTTATTTCAACATATAATCCAAACAACATGAACAAAGTAATCTAGAATATAGAGAAAGAAGGGGAGAAAAAGTAAATTTTCCAAAAAATATTCAATTAAATAAATTTTTGTCAAAAACATTTAAAATAAAAAATTTTGGCCAGAAAACATTTAGGAACCATCATCAGAAATGCATTTTTGCTCTTTTTTCAAAAACCCTAAACACAACTGCAATAAACTGATTAGGACCTATGAAATTATAGTTGTTAAATTCAATTGTTTATCCCCACAGGGCATGGCATATGCCATGATCAGCATACAAGGTTAATTTCAATAAAATAATTTTATTAACATATTGATAAATTAAGGAAGAAAAACAAGAAAAACCATAAAACACTTTTGCAGGAAAAATAACAATTTATTATTAGTAAACCAATATAAACTAATAATATCATGTCATAATATTTTTGGCCTTCCACATATTATTATTAGTATCCTTATTGATTTATTAAATAATAAATTGTTGTTTTTTTGCTTAAAGTGCTTTATGGTTTTTCTTGTATTTCTTCATAAGCAGCAGAACTTGAAATTTAATATTAAGGAAGAAAAATATAACTCATCAATACTTAATTTTTTTTAATTTGCTGCAATACATCAAACTTATTTAAAAATTCTTATATTCCAGTCCAATTTTGGTGCCAAATTCTCTTCCATATTGTGCAATTCCAAATTTATAACAGTCAACCTTAGTGCATCAAGTAACTCAGAATGAATGCACAAGTAATTTATAACCAAACTGGCATATAAGAATTTTTAAATAAATCCAATTTATTATAGCAATTTAAATAAAAGTTATTTTAAGCATTGATGAGTTATATTTTTCTTCCTTAATTTACACTGGTAAGATTATTTTACTGAAATTAAAATGCTTGGTTAATTTCATAGACAAACAATAATATAGGCTTTAATAAAGTATTAATGAAATACAAAATGGATTTCAAAACAACAACAAAAAGGTAAAATGAGTAGTTTATGAAAATAACTAATTAAAATAATACATTTAATTAATTAAATTAATATATGATTACTTTTAACAGTTCTCTTTTGACAATTATCAATAACTCTTGGTAAAAGCCTGAAATTTAAATATTTTACTAGATATTTTGAGTTTTACCATCTCATGACTATAAATGTTAAGATTTACTGATCTTCAGACTTTTACAGATGAATGCTTAGGAATAATATTTAATTATTCACATAAGCTCTGATACCAATACTTGCTAAAACAATTAAAGGGAATGTCTAATTCCATTAATTCTGCAATACTTTACTTGCATCTGATGGATTCAAATAGAAAGAGTTGCAACTAGGGATATAATAATTATGAAAAATATTGATTCTCAATAATACTCAATACATTTCTACAAAGAATCAATACTATCTTATACTTGCCCAGAAAATATTGATACTAAAAATTTTAAATAAGTATTTCTAAATGAGCAAATAAAAAAATGTCAATTAGAAGTATTTATTTATTTATTTTCATCTAAAAAATAATAATAAACCAATAAAATAATCCTAAAGACTGTATATACGACCACTTGCTTTTGCATATAAAGAACTGTATAAGCACTATTAGCAAGGTAATAAAACTTTTATTGGCACACAACGTTTTTGGACAATATTTAATCCCTCATCAGTATGCCTCTCTTTTAGTGAATCTTCACTAAAAGAGAGGCATACTGATGAGGGACTGAATATTGTCCGAAAACGTTATGTGCCAATAAAAGTTTTATTACCTTGCTAATAGTGCTTATACAATTCTTTAAATAAAATAATCATTCCATAAAAACATCATTTTATGAAATATCAAAAATATTTAAAGTTTACCCTTTTACAATTGATTAAAAATAATTTATTAGAAATCTATTTATTAAATATTAAGCAAATTATGATATATTAAGTAGACTCATTTTAATCAGAGGATCTCAAAGTTAGAAAGCAATTGCAAATTAAAAAGTAATTTAATTTTACAAAATACAGATCACAGTGTTAGACCAAAATTAATTTAGATTTGATCCCCCTTCAGTAGACTTCCACTACAAAAATTAAGTTATTAAATAAAAATAAACAATAAGCCAATTAAGTAAAAGATAAATTGAACTATTTATCTTACTTAATTGGCTTATTGTTTACTTTTTTTTAATAACTAAAGTAAAAAGTATTTCAGTATAAAGTTATTATCTAACAATTTATTTATATGTATTGCACTATATTAATACACCAGATTTGCCTGATTTAAATATCAAAAATAATACAATTTTCTTATAAAATTGACACTAAACCTATTGCATTATCTACAGTATGAAAAAGTGTTTAATTATTGCTTAAGTAATGCACTGCTTTACACAGAATTTAATTGTATTGTTAAATTTAACTACTAGTACTTACAAGCAGACCAGTTCACTTTAAGTAGACCAAAAAATTCATTTATTCAGAGGAGCGCTTTCTGCTTATGTGCCATCATCAACTCTTACATAACGTTCTGATAGTTTTGGAACAAAGAACATCAATTTTGGAATGATAACGTACAATTCTATTCTATAGTAGTTTAAATTTAAAACTTATAAATATTTAAAACAATCTTTAACGTCAGTTCTTTACACGTGTTCATAAGATTATTGATAAACAGGAGGACTTTACATAAAAATATAAGTGAAATTAAAAATATAATATAATACGATAAAAATAAACTGTTGAAAATAATTAAAAACAATAAATCTTCTGCTGTCTGCACAGTCTTTTTTAGAGTTTATTACACATTTATTTTTCAGTGCCTGTTGCCATTCAGGGCATATCTCCATGGTTTCTCTAAGCTATCTACTTGTCTGTCGTTAAGAACTACCGCATTAGCCTTACCTTTATAAATCTGTATTCCTTCCACTATGAATAATTCATGTGTGTTAACAACTTGTTTTGTCACCTTGCTTTCTTCCCATTTTATTTTCACATCTCCCTCATATGCTCTCTTGGCTAAAGCTGTGATGAAACTTGCATTTTTTACACCCGTTTGATGTTCGGATATTCTTTCCTTCAGTTTTCTGCAGGTTGCGCCTATGTAAAGTTCTTCTGTGACGTCATCTAGATTCTGCAACAGAATGCTGTATACTCCTGGTCCTTTCTGCTTGACTGTAATTGTCTTTAACATTTCTTAATAAGTTAAAGATCATTGGCGGCCTCTTATAAGTGGGCTTTTTGTTTCCTTTCTTCAAAATCTTTTTACGGTTGTAAAGCCTCTTAATTCATGTGGTATTACGGCGTATTCGTTTGTTTGTTCGTTGAGTTGCTCATCAGTTTTGCCGTCTCTTTCTTCTAAATTCTGTTGTAAATTGTTATTTCTCTTTCTTTTCAGTCCCTTTGCTATTTTATTTACCAGACCTTCATTATATCCATGCTTTTTTGCTAGAGTTTTAATTAGATGCATTTCCTTTCTAATTGATTCACCATCACTACATTGGATGAATGCTCTCGATATCAATGATCTTATGGCCGCTTTTTTATGTTGCCATTTATCATTGGACCACTCTGGTATTATTATTCTTATGAATACGTGTAAAGAACTGATGATAAAGAATGTTTTAAATATTTATAAATTTTAAATTTAAACTACTATAAAATAGAATTGTACATTATCATTCCAAAATGATAATGTACAAATGATTGATGTTCTTTGTTCCAAAACCATCAGAACGTTATGTAAGAGTTGATGATGGTGCATAAGCTGAAAGTGCTCCTCTGAATAAATAAATTTTTTGGTCTACTTGAAGTGACCTGTTCTGCGTGCTAGTAGTTAAATTTAACAATACAGTGTTTAATTATATCAAAGAACAGAAATAAATGAATTATTGAATATAGAAATTATGTATGAAATACAATCCAATATTAATACATTATGTCAAATCTAATTTCATCATACACATATATTAACTGAATAAGTAATCTTCATTTTAAACAAAAAAATTTAATTTAGATTGATTATTATTTTGTAATAATAATTAAGCATCCTTTTTTATATATTACTTACAAAATTTTATCATTTACCGATATAATTCATTGAAATATATCGGTAAATGATAAGAATATCATTACCGATATAGTGAAGCATAATTTTATATTGAACACAGTAATTAAAAAAATTTATTCAGATTTTTTTTCCAATCTTTTCATCCTATATTTTGTTATAAAATCTAAAAATAAAAAAAAAAAATTAATTTAAAAATTTTAGTCAATGTATTTAATTAACATTGAAAAATTTCTATGTGCATGGATTTTTTTTATTTAGTTTGCATTAATAAAAATCAAATAATGAAAAATTTATTTGAAGATAATAAATTTATTCAAAGATAATCTTTGCCTCTAAATTACTGTATATACTTGTGTATAAATCAACCTCTGACTTCAGTCTAAAAATTATGTTTTCTATAATAATTAATACTAAAAATAATGTTTTTTATATAGTACTGTACATATACAATACATATATTATACTGCAAAGTACACAGTTTTTCTAGAAATGCTAAGTTTGAATGCTAAATATAAATGTACTATATTTTATTAAATTTAATAAATTTGGAATTTATTTTCATTTCTATATTACACATGTTTTCGATTAAACTGCCAACCCCAATTAGTCACAAAAATCATCACCGAATGGATGGTGGCATCTTATTGGGGTTCAACAGTATATTGCACACTCATTCCTTGATTTACACGGTAGATACATTCTTGAAAAAATTGTGCAAACTGAAACTGTGTAAAACATTGCAGAATTCATACAAAATAGAAGGATATGTTCAATTAAATTGTAAACCATGAGAATTCATACAAAATAGAAGGATATGTTCAATTAAACTGTAAACTGTGTAAATTAATCTAAAGATAAAGAAAAGTTGAGGATATATTCTTTATAACAGTGTAAAATTAGATAAGGATTAAAGAAAAAAAAGGGATTAGTTCATTAATTTTTAGAGACAATTTAATGCTTATACTTTTTCAATTTATTTTTGAAAATAAAAACATAAACATTAATTAACACTGAATATGATACCAAAAAAAAAAAACAAATTAACAATATTCCATACAAATAAAAACAATAAAAGAATTCAAACATAAATAGGTGAGCTGCAAGCCTGAATTAAGTTAGTTGAACTGTGAGACTTGGACAATAAAAGTTAATAGTGAGTGATAAATTGTGAAAGCAAAAGTGGACTAAGAAGAACTGTGAGTTATTCTGAATTAAAGACATAGATTAGTGTTGTATGAGATAATTATCAGATTTTGTATTGAATTTAGTTATAGTGAAACAAGATTATTTTGTTTTGTGTGTAAATAAATTGAACTATACGAAATATAGCTGTATTCACTCTTTATTAATCTCTATGAACTCGTAAACCCACAAAACGTGACAATATGATACTCTTTTAATTTATAAATGGCATAATGCAAAACAATCAAAATAAAACCCAAAAATTTTTTTGTTTTCATTTAAAAACCGTGTAAAAGCGAAACCGTGTAAATTGAGTACCGTGCAATTTGAGGGATAGGTGTATTTTATTTATTTATTTATCATTGATGACATTAGATTTTATGTAGCCATTCTATTACTCAACCAAAACCAAAACATAATTCATGTAGCAATTATTATTATATATAACAAATATTTAATAATTTTATTGCTTTTTTATTTATTCTTATTTTGAAATTAGATTGTAAAGTTAGGCAGGTCATGTCTTGTTCATCCATTATAAAAATCTTGATGGTAGCCAACAGATGAGAAAATAACACGCCTTCTTTTCTCAGAAAATTTAGATTTTGCAACAAAATAATATGAATATCAAGTTTATAGCAATAAGCATCAAGTTTGAGAAATAAGATTTTTCATTATATAACAGATTTAAGAGCATTTTCTATTATATTTATAGAAAATGAATATTTGCCTAATGCATTTCTTTGCAAATTATCTTCCTTAATGAATCAGTTACTCTAATAATATATATGAACCTTTCTATCATTTTATCTGGGTTTGTCCAGTCAGAATATTTTTCATTATAAAAGCATGCAGAATGTCAAAAAGAAAAAGTATTTTATAGCCATGTATAAACTATATTATATTAAAAGACATCACTTGGTAACAAGTATATCCTAAACTACATATGGAAATTTGCTGCTTTATATACTCATGAATGAAAATATATTATTATTACAATAAGTATTTATTCTATAGTTAATATTTTCAATGAAAGTAGCAAAAATGAATGAATGCATATAAAAAAATTATACAATGATTAATATTAATAGTAATAGAAAGTATTTTAAAAGTATTACATGAAAAACATACGCAATAATAAATTTCAGAATTTTCCTAGAAACTCAATTACAATTTAATTTATTATTTAAGAAAAAATAAAAATTCAATAAATACAGTCATACTATAAAAAAAGGAAACTAAAGGATTTACTGTATATTTAAATTGTATACTAATTGCTAATATAATACTCTAACAAATATGATATCCTGAAAGCTTATTTATTGCTGCCATAATGAAAAAATCTATGAAGTTTCTAATTCATTAAAAAAGAAGAAAAAATATAAATTAAAAAAATGATGAACTACTCCAGAAAAAATTTTATAATTTTTATTGTGTAAAACTTGTTTTAAATAATACAGTTAAAAGTTTGAAAGAATATATAAAATATTGTATGAATTTTTGCATTTCACTGATTGGAACATACAAATATTATAACTCAATATAAAGCTATGTGAAGTAATGAAGTACAGCTCAGTGTGGTTGTCCATGGTCATTAATATGATTTCTGACAATATTGTCATTCAAATACATCTTCTTCAATGTTTTTTCTTGTTTATTGTCAAGAATGCTATTTTGTTTGCCAGACTTTGTATGTGCTTCATTTATTTCACTAAAGATAATTTGGTTATCAGAAAAATTGCTGCCATAGTATTTGATAATTTTATTATTATTAATAAAATGTAGATTCAACTTTTGTCCAAATTAGTTAATGGACTTTATTTAGTTTTGTTTTTCTTAAATGTTTTCATCACAATAGGAAGTACTGTTTCAACTTTCAATTGATTAGAATATTTTGAATATAACATCCAGAAATAAAAAATGCTAAGTCTATACTCAATTTCTTTCCATTTTCTGAGATTATTGGGGCAATGGTATTATTGATTTAGATTCATCATGTTGGAATGTCAGGAAAATAATAAGCATACATTCTATACATATAACATAAACGAAATTGGTGAGCATGAAGCAAAGATATTGGTCCATTGAGTTTAATTCAGTGATTCTTGACAGATTTTTAAACTCAAACTTCTATGTGAAGAATCACATCCTGTTGATAAATGCAAATCCATTCTCTGGAAGTACATAGTGTTTCAACAAGTTGTTATCCATTATTGTTTGATAAAAAAATAACACAATTCTATCCTTTATCAAACAATTATGTTCATTTTACAGCTATCTTGAGACTATTATCAGAATTGAGGATTTTCCAACCCATATGTATGGATTGTACAAATAAGCTTTTCCCAACTGAAGAAACTTAATTTCATTCTAAAACAAGTTGCATTCAAAGAAACTAGGATCATATCAATTTGATAGAGCACATGAAAAACAAATTCTTGTTGTTTAGAGTTGATGTCTAGTTTCAGTTCTCAGATAATATATATTTTATATGCAAATATATGCTGCTTTGCAATAATATTCTTTTAAAGTGACTAGAAAGGCAAGTTCAAGATTACAAAATACTCTTTCAATTCAGTATAATAAACATTACCAATATTTAAAAATTAAAGTTTTAATCTTAAAATTCTATTTCTTGTTTTGTTACATATGATTATTATTATAAAACTAGTAATAGAATTTTTACATAATTGAAGCTGATCTGCTGATCAAAACGAAAACATTTTTAAGATTAAAATTGTTTGTTCCTGGATATCTAATTGTTCATTATTTTGGATTTAGACCAGGATTATCATTATGATTATTTTTTTAAGTTCTCTTATATTTGTGTAATTACAAATTGTATTCTTTTATTTTTATAATTTTTCCACAATGATATAGAAAGTTCTAAAGACATATCTTCTATTTTTGACAAACAACTGATACCAATTCAGTCATCTCTATACATGTTTTTCAAATTCAAATCAAGCAACATCTATTTTTTGATTTGTTGAAATCTCTATCCAGCAGAAGACTATTATGGAATCAGAAATAAATAAAAGAAATAACTGTATTCAATAAGAAAAATTTATATCTATGTATATATTAGTAAAAAAATTTCAGCTGTATAAAAATGTTAGAAAAAATGAAAACAAAAGAGAAAGATAAAGTTCTGTGATTTTCATAAATCTTAAGAATGTGGTGGTCTTATTACAATACTATATAAACTAAAATTATTGAAAAACTGTTAAAAACATAGGAAATAAATATATAAAAATAAAACCAAATATATAGAAATAAGAATATAGATGTATTAGAAGTGAAGTCTTATTTTGTTAACCAAATTAACCATGATAAAACTATAATATAATAAAATTAAAAGAAAGCAATAAATATTATAATAAAAAATTTTATACTTCTATAATGGTATATTTTATCCTATTTAATGAAATATTGTCATTGATCTTTTTGAAATAGCTATATTTAAGAAAATTTTGTATCATAAATCTATTCAATATTATAGCAAATACCATTATTATTTAAAAACTAAATAATTCAAATAAAGAATTTTTATTATGCTAATGATAAATTTTATAATAGTTTTATGAATAGTACTATTGCTGAAGTTGATTCTTTAGAGTTGAAAATGTTGTCATAAATAAACATTTTATTGGAATATAGTATATGTTTTGACTTGAATTGTTTTGTTTGGCAGTTTGAATATATAGCATATAAACATTTAATATTAGCAACCAAGGCTACAAACTCTGTTAAAATATTTTTGAGTTCAAGTTTGAATTTAAGTTCACAGCTTTTATTACTTATGAATATAAAATCTTTTTATATTCTTATGTAATGAAATTAAAAATAATAAAATAAAGATACCAATATTGATAATTTATTTATTTATTTATTTGCAATATAATGTTTCTGAACACTATAGCTGTTGTTAGTACAAACTATAAATTTTCTTCTAACAGATTCTATTTCATGGATGACCTTGTGGTTTTAAAACAAATAAATCAATGAAAACAAGTATTCCACTGAG
Source organism: Olivierus martensii (assembly GCA_000484575.1). Classification (NCBI taxonomy): domain Eukaryota; kingdom Metazoa; phylum Arthropoda; class Arachnida; order Scorpiones; family Buthidae; genus Olivierus; species Olivierus martensii. Next base: position 5,730 of record AYEL01081150.1, on the reverse strand, counting down.
TTTTAGATATTGTACTTAGAATGTTTGATATTCTTCTTAAGGCTTGTCAAATGAATCTTATAGAGGTCAAACATGCTCTAACTTTACATTTAATCACTCAATTATATTTGCCTGCTAGTTTTACAGAGATCATTTTTTATTAATTCTTAATTTGTATTGATATACCTGGCCATAAGTTTGATCTGTGTAGTTCTATATGATTATTGTTGATAAATTACTTACCCAGTTCAGAACTTAATAATGCAATAATTTTTTAAAGATTCAAATTCACAAAAATTGATCAAGTTCCATGAGTTTGAGTTCACAATTGACTGACACTGTTAGTAACATTTTTGTAACTTTTATAATATAAAAAGTTAATTTTGAATAATTTATATTAAACAACAAAATCATATTTTTGAATATGAACATAAATTGATTAATTATGTAAAATATTAATTCTCAAAAAATATTTATAAGTTGGGAGATTATTTGAATTTAAATAAGCTATAATGAAGTTGATTGAATTTTGTATATTAAATTATATTGTTAATTATAAATAAATAAATAAACATAATTTAATCAAAAAATAATAATATATAATAGAAATAAACAGTGTAATTAAAATAAAAATTACAGTTTATTAAAAAATTTGAAATCTTAATATTGTCTAATAATAAAAAGTGCAGTAACATTTATCAAAAGAAATGTATTTTTAACCTGAATAGCATATATTTTCATGCTCTTTTGATTTAAAACTTGGATTCTTGAGTAATAAAGAATTAGAACACACAGGAACATATTTTTCATCTCTTGAAGTTATCAAATCTTCTTTGTTTTCCCTGCCAGAGTTTTTTAGATACCTTGAAAATCCCTCATGAAAAAAATCTGTTTGAATCACAGGAGAATATGAACTAGTAGTTTTTACAATGTGAGGCAAGGAAACAGAAGTGCTGATAAGATGAGGAAGAAGAGTTGAAACAATATTGGAAGATTTTTTTGAAGTAGAAGTTAAACTTTTTTTCAGTAATGCAGAATTTTCGATATCTTCTGGTTTTTTATAAAATCTTGTTGGTTGATAAATCACAGATTTATTTACAGATTTAGAATAATCATTAGAATCTTTACGAATCCACATTGATATACATTTTTTATTTATAAAAGTACTACTTTTAGGATATATATTATTTAATATTTTATTTTTATGATGTAAAATTTCAAACTTTCTAATAATTTTTTGTAAAACTTTTCGTCTTTCAGATTTATTTATTAAATATTTAGTAAAACTTAATGGGAAAATTTTATCATAAAATTTATAAGAATTTATTGTTCGTTTCTTTAGAATTGTTTTATTTTTATTTTGATTTTTTTTGGTAATAATTTCAGAAAAAGGATTAACTGAATCTTCAGAATGAAAATTTCTCATCTTAAAATTTAAAGAGTGAAGATCTTGGAACATATTTCTGCTTTTGTATGTGTTATTATGCAACTGAATCTTATTTTCAAGTGAATTTTGTTGACATCTTCCAGTAACAACAATATTCTCCATACATTCAAATTTATGACACAATTGTTTTACTGATCCTGAAGAAATATTTCGATTAATATACTTTTTATAATTGCCATAGTCATCTGTGTTTGATGATGGATACAATTTTATCTTATCTGGAACACTATAAGAACGTCTATTTTCAAATAATACTTTTATTCTTTGCACTTTTCCAGTTAAAACTTTTCGATTTTCTAAATCATTTTTAATACTTTGAACTATAATTGATGAGGAATTTTTATTTAATATTTCATGTTTTGAATCATTAATTAAAGTTTCTTCAGAATAACAATCATCATTCTTTGATTTCTTATTTATTGTTTGAAATGATTCTTCTATTGATGAATGTCTTAGATCAATTGAAGAAACTGTTCGTTCTGGAATATAATTTGGTTGGAAACAATTATAATCTGTATAACTTTTATTTGATGGCAATGAATAATCTCTGATATCACAACATGAAACTATTCTCCTTGGAAGGTGTAATACAAGTAATGATTGTTTAATTCTATCATCATTAATTTTATTTTGAGAAATTTTTTTCAAAAAATTTTCATTTACAACACAATTTTCAATATTTTTTCTTTTCTCTGATAACAAATCTAAATGCCTAAAATTATTTTGATGAGTATTCTGTGTTAAAGAATGAGATGAAGATGGTGATGTTGAATATAAAGAATTCAATGATGATAAATCACTGGATGATTTAGTATAATTTTTTATTAATTTTGAATGCATTAGTATTTGATTAAAATTATAATTACATTCTAATGAAATACATTTTTTATGTGCCATTTTCTCAAAATATTTTATCTTATCTTTTACAGTATTACCAATTAAGAATTCACTATCTTTCCTATATTTATAGACTACATCCTTTAATTGAAAATTTCTGTTTTTAATATTTTTATTTAAATTAATTGATGAATTAACAATTGGTATATCAGAAATATTTTGTTCTTGAACAACAGAAATAAAAGTTTTTGGTTGACTATTAATTAATATAGAAGAATGGTTTCCTAATGAAACAGAAGCATGTCTTTTATTTGACTCTTTCTCTGAAGATATGCTACTGTATGGAAGAATAACAGATAAACTTTCCATTTTGGACACAGGATTTAAATTCATTAAAGATTCAGAATTTTTTAAATTACTTTTAAAAGTGTCTGTTTTAAATATTTCTTTAGCAATACTTTTGTACTCAGTTGAACAATATTTGGAATTATATGTTTTAGTGAATGATTTATTTGAATTTTCAGATGTATCACTAATATTTTTTTCTTTTAATGATTTAAAGTTTTTAATAGATGTAATTAAACTATTTTTAAAGTGATAATATGGGATAGGACCATAAATTGCCTTTACCTTGTGATTTGCTTTATTTTTAAAACTGGAAAAATTATCAAATTGTATATGCTCAGAATGATCTAATTCTGAAAAAACAGATCTAACAGAGTTGATTTTCTCTCTAAAATATGGTGATGACAAAAAACATGAAAAACCAAAATAATTTTTTTTTAGTTTTTTGCATTGCAACTCATTTTCAAAATTATTATATTTATATATTAAATCAGATACAGATAAACTATATGAAAGTTTATTTAAATTTCTATGATAAACATTAGGAATAGTTTGTTTAAATTTTGTTTGTTCATTATTTTCAAAAATCTGCCTTAAATATTCAATAGATAATGTTTTCATTTTTAAACCTTTTTCATTTCTTTTATTCCAATTAATCTCCTTTTTTAAAGGAAAAAAACATTCTCCTCTTTCTCTTCCTGTTTTTAATTTAGCATACAAATATTGTAAAACAATAGGATATGATAAATACCTTCCATGATTTCTTTCACTTTCTAATTTTGTTATTTCTTCTAAACTACAATAATAGTTTTTCAATCTCAAAAATTTTTGAGATCTGTTAACTGATTCAATAACATTATTAATGTACTGATTATATTTTAAACATATTGAATAATGTAAGTATTCATTGTTTTTAATATCTTCATTTGTAAAATTAGTAATTTCATTTAAATTTCTTAAAAATGTTCTTGAATTAATTTCCATGAAATTTTCTTTTGTTGTATATAATTTTTTATTTTTTAAACTGTCATCAGTTCTTATATCATTTCCTGATGATATAACATAATGATTTCTAAATATTTTAGGTTCTTGATTTATAACTTCGGAATTCAAATTCATATGATATTTTGATTTATTATAATCATGAAAATTATTTTTCAAATTGCAATGGATGAGTGTATTTGAAGAATTTACTTTAAATGGTTTATCTATAGGATTGGTAAAATTAGAAGAATTGTAACTTTTAAAAATATAATCACTATTAACAGGTGAAAAATCTTCTTGTTCAGATATATGTTTAGAATTTTGTGAAGATATATCATCATCAGTTTTAATTAAAAAATGTTCAGAATTTGATAAATGAGTTTTAGAATATGGTTCAAATGATAAATGAAAATCATTAGGTGGTAATGAAGTATTATTAATAAACTTTATATCTTTTGCAAATTTGTTAGAAAAAGTAGATGAATTATAATTTCTTTCTTTAAAAATAAAAGTGGAATAGTTATGTTTTGCATTATGTTTAAGGTTCTTGTCTCTCTTAGATTTGATATACTTTGATGTACTTTGTAATAATGGATTCCATAATGAAGAATTTCGACAGGGTGGAATAGGAAATGATTTTCTTAAAGATCCATTTTCATTAAAATTTACAAGCATATGATCAGAATTAGCACTTGAAGAAAATTTATTTGCTAGCATGCTTTGTGCATTAGTATTAGTTAATTTTTCAGGATTAGCAATGTTAAAACTGTCAAGACTCTGGCAAGGACTTCTAGAGAATTGAAGCAAGTGTCGTTGGACACAAAGGCTGCATGAACACATTTCTGGAAATAGAGATCAGTTATAATAGTTAGTGTAAAAATACTTCAGATTAAAAGAAAGAGCAGACACACAAGAATAATGATTTTATAAAAGTATTCATGCAAGATTGCTTAAATACTTTTATAAAAGCAATTATTAAATTTCAAGCAAGACTTTTAAGCAGTTATTAAATTTCCTAATATTTTAATAAAAAATACTAAATAAAGATTGCTATTATGATTGTATTAAGATAATTTATTCTTTAAAAGTACATCCTTCTCCTTAATATACACATTTGATTTATCATCATCATTTATTTAATCTCTATTATGATTTTAAAAATAATTTAATAATTATTGTTGTTTCAAAATATAAATTTGACCTACTAGATAAAATAAAATAATATTTATTTAGAAATTATATTAATTAAAAAGCAAAGATATTTATTATGTTATATAATTTAGAAAAATAATGATAACTGTAATTCATAATGTTTGAAAATATTTATTTCAAAATATAAATATTTTATATAAACTATATATGTTTTACTAATATCAATATCATTATATAGCAAAAGAATAAAAAAATTTTGATTTTAAAAGTTTATTCTAATATTGCAAGAGTGAATATTTAGCCCTTAGAGCTGTTCATCAAAAACTGATTATTATATCAATTAGTTAAAAAGTACTTGATTATAACAAATAATAATTTATGTAAATCATTGTAAAATTCATTGTACTATATTCTACATATGATATAATTTAATATTTATCAATTTTTGAATAAACCTTTAACACAGAAATAAGACATAATAAACAATAAATAATTAATAATATGATATGCAAATTATTCTGTTCTTAGATGTAAAATTTGAAATAATATAAAATTTCAAGATTTACATTTTAATTAATGAGTTTTCTACACAATTATATTTATTTGGAGTTTCATTTTAATTTTCTGGCCATTAAGATAACATGAAAGATTAAATCTTTCTTAATCTTCATTCTTCTAGGGGATTTATGCGATTCCAATGATTCTAAACAAGCCAAACTTCCCCCAGCGATTATTTTTTGTATTAACTGCCAAATTAATAATTAATTTTAAATTTACGCTACGGTGCCACCATCTATCAAATTAATAATTAATAATTTAAATTTAGGCTAAGGTGGCGCCATCTATTATTTAATAACTGAACTTTAATTTTTACTAATTTCCCGAAATTAAAAATTTGCCTTGGCCTGGAATGGAACCCGGGACTTCGGGTTACCATGCCGACACCTTACCAGCTAGACTACCAAGGCTCTGGCAGATTTCCAATT
>AYEL01081149.1:0-45521 GCA_000484575.1 Olivierus martensii | reverse complement strand
TATTATTATTATTATTATTATTATACAACAGAAATGATTAAACTGTGCCAGATATATTTAAAATATTTGTTAATATTGTACAAAACATTATAAACAAACAAAAAATATTTAAGAAATTTGCATGTATAATTATTAAGAGTTTAAATGGTTAAAAATTTGGTTAAACAATTAAAACGGATTTGGTTAACAAAATTTGGTTAAAATGGTTAACAATTAAAACGGATGAACAATTATTTCTTTTCTAGCAGAATATTATGGTTGCATGAAAGATGGATATTATTGTAAAGTTTTTGGATTTGGAATATAAATCAGTGAAATTCGATTCTGGATCCTAATGAAGATATGTCGAAACGAGTTCACTTGTCTTTAGATTTAAAAAAATTGCAGGCGAACTGCATTTTTCTTGTTTTATTAAATCATTTTAATGTTAGCAGACCGTAATAGTTCTTCCGAATATAAAATTTTAAACTTAAAAAAAAAAGAAGAAAAAAAATTCAAATTTGAAAGAATATCAATTGAAAGTAATGGAAATTCATGAGCTAGACTCGTGATTCCTTCCGGATTTCATCCCCGCATTGCCATTAATGCAATAGGGAAGTTAAGAGAGAGACGGGAGAGTTTTACACATTTCAAGAGTGGATTTTGTCACCAAATAGTACACAACTCTGACATTATCCATTGAAAACCCAATAGATATATTTTACTGGTATAACCTGATGTCTGTCACCGAACGCATTTTAGTTTGCTACTGAAAGCATCAGCTGAAGTGACATCAACTTAGTCACTACTTTACATGACAAAAGAATATTGACATTTCGAAACTAAACACACACACATATATATATATATATATACACAATATCAGTTCCATAACTTAATTGATCTATGAATAATGGATTTTTGTCCAATAGAAAGATGACATTTAGGGATATTTTTATCATAATTTTTCCTTGTTGAAGATATAGTTTTATTATGAAGTTGATAAAGATGATAAAAAACTTCTAAATTTTGATTGGTATAACTATTTTTATAATTTAAAATTTTATTAAATTTTTCACATATAAAAGTTCAATTGTATTAATTTTATCAGATCCATACCTGTCCCTAAATTAATATTATGACAAATTCTAATAAAAGTACTTTTCAGAATAATTAATTTCCTTAAATTGTAAGAAATTGTAGATCCCCCATGCAATAATGCCATATTGCAGCTTGGACTGTATGCTATATAAAGTTTCTTTAATATGATCTGAGAAACCCACAGTTTTATTCTTCTTAGAGCACCAAGAATAAACGTAATTTTTTTCTTTAGAAAAGTTATATGATCTGCCCAATTTAATTTTTCGTCAAAATAAATACCAAGATATCTAATAATTTGAGTTTGACGAATTAGTTGATTATTTAAAGTTATGTTTAATATATTCTCTGGAATGATCTTGTTTTTATTTTTGAAAAGGATATAACCAGATTTTGTAAAATTAATTTATTTATTTATTAAATGAAAAATGATATTCAAGAATTTTTAAACTATTATGAATCATACTATTTAATACTATAATATTGTGATGAAAATACATAATAACAATGTCATCTGCATATATTGATACTATAATATTTGGGGAATTTACAATTGAAAATATATGTATAAATTAAACAGTATTGGTCCCAGAACTGTACCTTGGGGGATTGTACTTCAGTAAATTCAAAAACTAGCTCAAGACTGCAGAAATTACTTCATTTGGCAAACATTTTCAACTATCCTTCAGGGTATCATCAAGTCTAATCCAAACAGTTATAAGATAAATGTAAATTTATAAGTTACAGATTTTTGTCTGCCTTGTTTACATATATGTAGTGAAAAAATGGACATAAAATACACTAATGTGTATTTAATGTGTTTTTATACACTAATGTGTATATAAACACATATAAAAACACATATCTCTTATATTATTCCTTTATGTTAACATGAAACTATACAACTTTATGTTTGGTGCAGCATGGCCTAAGTGGCCTTTGTGCCACAAACTCCTATAAAACAAACAGATATTTATGATAGTATCTTAAGTGGAGTTGATATTAAAATAATCAAAAAATATAACAGACATTTAAAAGTTCTCAGCCAATACAAGTATTTTAACTTTGAAAAATGCATGATCACAAAATACTTTTAATATATACATTAGAATAAAAAGGTTAATTTTGAAATATGTAAATGTTAATTTAATATATATATATAATAATGGATAATAAAAATATAAACTAAAAACTGATATAAATGTTAAACTGTAAATCTTATCCAACATTATCACAATGCACACATTATAGAAAAAAAGGGACACCATTTACTATATCTAAAGCTTTATGAAGTTTTTTAGCCTCTTTTACAAATTATTTGCCAATCACTTCTTTGCATGAGAAAGAGAACTTGGGTCATTGCTATTGGTAATATAATTGTTTTTACATCTTTTAATTATCTCATTTGACTTCACAATGATCCCTTCATTTCTGTGCTTGATGCATTTCACCACTTTTGCTTTCTTCCATCTAATATCTATGTTATATTCTAATTCTCTAATACTGAATATAGTACTAATTTCATCCTTTTCTATATTTTTCTTATGGTTCATTCACTCTATCTTAATATGCTGTGACCTGTGTATCTGATATATTTTTCTTCTCTGTTGAGGTCTAGATTGGAAATTGGGATTTCATAAACCCATGTTTTTTCTTCTCCGTATGTATCTTTGTCATTCCTAAATATTGAAAATATTAATTAAAAGAAGTATTGATGATTGTGGTGGTATTGCTCTTAAGCTAATCTTAAAATCTGTATCTGTCTCTATATATGATTTGTAAGTGTGACTGATAGTCACTGTCTATACCTGATATATCTCTTTACCTATATAGTCTATATACCTGCCACCTTCTAATGGGATTTTTTGAGTTTAAATGTCTTGTTACTGAGGATAGTATTTCTTTCAGTAAACTATTATTGTACCCATGTTTTCTTCCTTGTGAGAATATTTCATCTATTTCTGTATCTCTGTCTATTCTTTTACTGTAGTATATAAAGGCTCTATAGGCTGATGGCCTATGAGTCAATTTGGCTATAGACATGCTCAGTATTAACAATGATATATAGGTTGATTTATAGTATACTTTATCCTTCCACTTCTACCTGAACATTTAAGAAATGTATATTCCTAGCATTTGCTTGATCCAATTTTAAGTGTAGTCCTAGTGAATTGTCCGACATACGTTTTTCTAGAGCTTTTGGGTCATCCTGCCTTTCTCATATTACATAAATATCATTTATTTATCTTTTAAACATTTTTATTTTTGTAATGAATCTTGATAACTTGATCAAAGAAGAAAGTGTAACTTTCTTCCTTGTTACTGATGTTCCTTGTTACTGAGTTCAGCTAGTATGGCACCATCAAGTTTCCACTAGAGATACCTCCCTTTTGTTTATAATAATTGCCATTAAAGTAAAATATGATTGATGACATACTAAATCACACATTTTTTAGATGCATTTGATACTTCCCTCAGAGTTTTTTAAATGCTTTAACAGTAATCTGTATGGCTATATACAAACTGGTTCTACGGATATAGATGGGTATAGGATTCAAAATTGTATACTGTTAAAAGTTCCTTGGGATAGGAATCTTTACTGTCTTTATTGTCAATAAAGACTGAGGATGATGTGATTATCAGTCCATAGCCTTGTATTTTCTCTCTGCACATCTTGCTAACTTCTTTCCAAGCTATAGATTGGGCTTCTTATTTTCTCGACAATTGGTCAAACCTTTAACAGGGCCTTATGAAGAAGCTGAACCTGTAGGGGCATACTGGTTTGGCTTCTTAAGGCCCTGTTATTTTTGTTGCACTGTTATTTTTAAGTTTTTAGAAACTAGTAAACTTGGAAACTGACTAGTAGACTAACTGACTTTGTTCTTTGGAGGCAGTATGTTCTTTTTTTTACAAGTCCTTTGTAGGATCTTTATCTAGAGGGATGGAGCCTGCTTTTTGGATCATAATATTATATCTGTCTCATTTCATAATTACAAGTTTCTTTGATTTGTCATCTGTTGTGCAGACCAAGTTCTCTTCTTCCACCCTTTTTTAGTAAGCTTTGTTGCTACTTTCATTTCTCCTATCTCTGTCCTTCTTTGATCCATATCTAACATTTATCTTATTCACTTTTGCCTTTCTCACTAATTGCCAACAAATTCTTTCTTTGTCTATTTCTTCTAATGACAAGATTTTAATAGCTCTAATTTTATTGGCCTTTTCCAATTACACTCTTCATATAGGGAATTACAATGTTCCTTTAGATAAGGCCATGATGGCAATGGAATGTCATCTGTTTTATTTAAATGTATTTTTTTCCTACCTTTTTATAATGTATATGTAAATGCTCTCATGCCTAAAACCTAAACTTTTTTGTATATCATACAAAAAATTCAGACTTTTTACTTAAAAATTTTGTTAGACTTCATAATGGTAGAACTATTTTTATTTTTTTACACAAATATTAAATGAAAAGAAAAATAATTGATTGATATTCGTTTATTTCATGGATTTTTCACTAAAATATTATTTAATAAATTTACTCAAATAGTAAAAATTACTATTTAAAGTTGAAATAGTAATGCTTTAACAGATAATTTTTGCTGCTAACAATGATTCAATTTTGTGTTGATCCAAACTGTATTAGTATTCTATTTTTGTTGTAAATTTGAGAAATTAGTTAAATTTATAAATATAATATTCAAAAAATATTTATTTTTGGATAAAAATATTTATTTATATTTATATATAATTTTTAATTGAAATATTTATTTTAATAATTTGAAATTTAATTGAAAAGTATTTCATCTTGAAATTTATGAATTAGATTTTTTCTAGATGTACAGAACATAAACAGATAACTGTTTGTATCCAATTTCCCGAGAAGTATCCTATGCAGCCACTGCTTCTTGAATTGAAAAGCAAATATCTTTCTGAAAGACTTTTGGATCGTTTAACAAAAATATGTGATGATGAATGTAAAAAATACATAGAAAAACCACAAGTAAGTCCACAAGTAAAATACATTTTTTGCTTAAAATAGTATAATTTTATTAAATTTTTATTAGTATTACTTATAAACATACCTAAAGGAAAAATTTATTTGCTGAATTTATTTGAGTTATATTTATTGTCTAAATATTTTAGTATACATCATTGCTCAATGTTTGAATATAATTATGCTATAGAAATCTGTTCATAAGAAGAATATTGTAAGATTGAAACTCATTTCCATATAAAAATCAACTGACTGAGAAAATTTATTAGAAATTATGAAACATTAATAAATATATGGAAAAATGTTTTCTTACAACTTCCACAATGCATTTATTATGCTACACTCTTCAATAACTATTAGGTTCTTTTTATTGCATTTTAGATGTTATTTTTTAAGTCGTGCTCAAAAATGAAACTTTAATTTTTATATTCTATAAAATTAACATTTTATATAATATAAATTGTCAGAAAGATAATAGAATTTGTTGATATTAAACTTAAGGGACCATAGGAGTAAAATTTAATGAAAAATGGCTAAAATATTGATTTCTTGAAAATTTATATTTTTTAATCTTTATCCCTTTTACTATCAAATAACATTTGTGATTTATTTTAAAAAATCATAATTAAGTTTTAAATTGCTTTTTCTCAAAATGAAAGTTTCAAATATTTTGAAAAATTCTTTAACTGAGGAAATCAAATATTTAAAACTATTTGACATAGAAACATGAAATTTGGCAGATATATATTATAATTCAGTAGGAACAAGATAAGGTAGTTTTAAGTCTTTTAAATTAATATAAATTAGATTTATCAATTTTATAACAAAAAGGAGAAAATTTACAGATGTATGAAAGTTGAACAATATGATTTTTTTTAAGTATTAATCCTATGTGAATGAAAATTATTTTATCTTGTTTTGACATCATTTCTGAAGGCAAAAAGTATGATTGTTTCATCTTAACATTTATATTTTTTACAAATTTGATTTCTTAATAAACATAAAAAAATTAATTAAAAAATTTTTTATTGAGTACAGCAATACCTCACATAGTCCGGTTTCAAATAGTCTGGGTTTCACTATAGTCCAGATTGTAATTGTTAATAAAAAATTTTTAATTTGCTTTATTTTTTTAGAATAAATATGAAATGTAAGTATGCTTGCTACTTACTACTAATATATGACTGGAATAGCCACTATGACGAGCTGAGACAAGCAGGCGGCTGCTCTAGTGTTCCCAAATTTATCTGAACAACGTTTGTTATAATGCCTGCCTCTCAAATGCAATGTTGTCGTTGTTTACCGCAAACACTTAATTGAATCATTGAATGGGAACGAATACTGGGCATATTGGTGTTTGCGACTCATCAGCCCGTGGCAGCCCAGTTCAAGTGGGAATCCTCCTTTATGCAGAGCACCACTCTGGGTTTGTAATGGCACCGAGCGGCCGACTTGGAGAAAGCAAAAAGCGTTCACCTGCTGGACAAGCCCTCTTTATCTATTCATCTTTATGGGCTCAGATCCACTTTCTATTCCCTTCTGTCTATTATAAATCTTTATAAAAGATTTTAATGTTTAATGCGTACAAAATAATAATGTAAGAATTTATATTTAAAATATATATTATGGAGCAAATCGAAAATTTCTTGGAACCAATTATAATTTTTCCCATAGGTTACGTACCTCGAATAGTCCGGTTTCAATTAGTCCAGGAAGAAAGAGGAACCAATTAACCGGACTATGCGAGGTATTGCTGTATATAAGAAAATTTTAATTGTAAAAACATTAAATATAGTATTTTCTCATTTATATAAAATTTTATGATAAATTTTTCTTCAGTTGCAAAGTATGCAGACTGGTAACTTTAAAATTAAGAAAAATAAAAAAAATTGCTTCTATAATTTGTATATTTCTTATAATTTGTAAATTTTTGTTAACTTTGAAGCTTTGATTGCTTTAGGAGCATTTCTTGATATCCAAAAGGCTTTTGACTCAACTTCTTTTTTACAAATTAGTCTTGCTGCAAGCAGACATGGAGTCTATTCAACGATTTTTTATTGGATTGGTCATATGACATTGGGCTTCAAAGTTAACAAGAGATATTAGGCAGTTACACAATCATCAATCCTACAGATCTGTTTAAACTTATATTAACAAAGTTTCCTTCACAATTTTTCAAATTATTCAATTTGTTCTTATGGAATGGATTACAGTTTATTGCAAGTTTTACCTGCCAGTGTTCAAAATTTGATTTTTAATAAATTGTAAACCTGCAATATGTGAAAATGCATTTATAAAATTTTATTTAATTTACACTTAACGGATATTAATTTGTTTATCATATAAGATTTAGTAGATTTTTAGCAAGATAAGGTTATTTGCATTTATAATAAAATTTAAAATTTTTACATATGAAATTTTTTGTATTTTGTAACTGCCACATTAATAACTCTGATTATTGTTTTTTAATTAATTAATTAATTAATTAATTTTTTAAATATAATATCATAGTTATTTCTGTTTCATTATATGATATATAAAACTTCAAGATATAAAAAAAATTTTTCTTCAGTTGCAAAGTATGCAGACTGGTTTTTGTGAAAAAATGATTTTGAGAAATTATATAAGTTTGAAGTGTGCTTGGCCAGTTATCAAATTGTTTAAATAAAATAAGGCTTCATGTTTTGATTTTCATTGTTGAAATGTTTAGAGTTAATATCAAAACATGCTAAAAACAAGTTTTAAAATCCTGCTTGAAAAATAAAAAATTAATATTATTAATTTTTTCATCAAGAAGAATAAAATTATACAAATTTATGAAATAATATTATTCATGCATATGTACATTTATAATTCTGAAAATACTTTATTTACTTGCATATATTACTCCCTTTACATATATTACACCCTATGGTTTGGAAAGAAAATTAAGGAAAACAGTTTTGCATATTTTATCTGCCCTGACTATGCAGAAACTCTTATACATAAATAGGCCCTAACAAAAATATAAATATCAATCACTTATTAATTTAAAAAAATACATATCCATATGCTGCATATTTGTTAATTTAATTGCTTTTTATACTTACTTTAAACCATCTTATTAATAGACTTAAGAAATAACAGCTAAAAATCTATTGATTTTGATTATTTCATCTGTAGTTAGAATATTTGAAATTAATAGACTTACTTTTTTTTTTATCATATATTTCTAAGAAATGTTATTTTTCTACCCATCAGTTCATTTTTGATTTTTTCAGTTAATATCTCAATCAGTTTGTTTTATGAAGAAAATTTTTATCAAGCCCTTTAAAAATTACTTTTCATTTTAGAGTGGGAATCTTTACTTAGATTAAATTTCTATGTAATCATTTGAAATTTTTTGTATATTTAAAATATATGTATTATTTTTATATTGATCTATAAATGAGTATTCACTGCCTAGTTCTTCTTTGAATATATTTAATTAATTAACAAATATATTTAAAACATTTTAAAAATAAGTAATTTTAAGTCCTAATAAATAACAAATATTTATTAAAAGCTTTTTTTATTTCTAGGTTTTAAAGATCTTAAAATTCATCAAAAACTTCATTGATGATAATCCCTTATGTGTTTGTAGTGAAGAAATAACTTCTATTAAAAAAGAATTAATTGATAAACAGGATGAATTGAAAATAAAGCAAAAAACTTCTTCTATATCATTAAGAATATTTCAAGACTTGTATTTTCTTACTATAAAGATAACAATACCAGAAAACTATCCATTGGAACAAATAGAGTTAGTATTAAATTTGAAAAATTGATTTTTAAACATTTTAATAAATCATTAGAAGTGCAATTATGGAGATTTTGAATAGATTAAAAATTTATTTTTTTTATAATGCTAATTTAGAATTAAATAATATTTGGCAATTTTATGGTTGAGTATTACTGATATGCAAATTAGGTGTTCCTCTATTTCTGATAAAATAGTTTTGATAATCCCATTATAAAAAATAAGCTAAAAAATGAATGGTTGAAAAAATAAGCTAAAAAATGATTGACGACGATAATTTTAATAGTAATAACCAGGGCCACCGAGAGGGGGTGACATCCGAGACTTTTGTTATGGACCTGGCATTGAAAAGGACCCAATGTGTCATATAACGTGTCTGATAGTTTGTAGGCCTCTGCCAGAGCACCCAAAGCAGTCATGTCAAAATAAACTATTTTATATGTAACATGGTATATAATGTATCGAATTTTGAATTTATTGTTCACTTTTTAAAATAAATACTTAATGTTTTATATGGCTTTTTTTTTTTTTTTTTTTTTTTTTTTTTTTTTTTTTTTTTTTTTTTCTTTTTTTTTTTTTTTTTTTGTTAAACCAAAGTGATGCATTATTTTAAGTAGGCCCATCCACAAACTTGTCACAGACCCAAAAATTTCTCTTGGTAGCCCTGGTAATAACAGAAAATGGAAAACCAAATACTCCATCTGGTTTTGATCCTGAAATCTTCAAGGGTGTAAAATCATCCAGAATTGAACCAAGCCACTAAAGTGTTAAAATTATTTGAAATTGAATTTTGATCTCCAGGGTAATAAATGATTACTTTAACCAAAAGCCACTGATGGGTCATTTGTAAAGCAAATTGCAATTTTAAATTTTTAATAAAATAGAAAAAGTATTTCTAGCTAATATGCTATAAAAATAACCAAGTTTGAAATATAATAAGTTTGGATTTTATAAGCCAAATGATTGTAAGTAGGGGAATATCTATTAAATTTCATAGCCCTATAAATTATGGTATAAATGGAAAGATTAACTATTATTTAGTATTTTCAGATGTACTAAATTTAAAAAATTATAAATATTTTTCCCTATTATTTACATCATCTCAGAATTTCATAAACTTTTTTTATTCTTGTAAAATTTTCTTGATTGGTCCAAAATTTATGTTGAGTATTTGATGTGTTACTGTTTATACTTTTACTAATTCTCTTGAACAATTGAAATATCTAATAAGTGTCATTCAAACAAGAATTATTTTCAGCATCATTGTAGAAATATTAACCTATCAGATTATTTAAATTTAATTCATTTCTAGACAATGAAAAAGTTCATATCATTTTTCATTGTATAATAAAATTAACATTAATTGAGAGATATTATCTAGTCACAAATATACAACTTTTTAAGTTAAATTCTTGTTACTTATATAGTTTATTTTTCAACACACAAAACTAAAATATAATTTATTTTTCAACAAATATACTATAAAAATTTAATCAATTATTCAAAGTAAAAAATATACTAAAATTTTCTTGCATCTAAATGAAACTACTATAATTACTTTATTTTTATTTAAATAATTGCTACTATTTTTTTTAATGAATATTTTATATTAATAAATCTACTGAATAAATTCAATCACATTATATACATAATTTACATAGAAAAATTTCATTTGGGGATTAAAATAGTTCATCACATAGAATATAACAATAGGACTGTAGAATAATGTGATTAAAATAAAATACTGTTTATGGTCAATAAAATAATTAAAAACTAACAAGTTCTGCTGCTTCTAGGAATCACAAGCACTTTAAGCAGGAAAAATATACTACTATATTATTAGATATACTAATATAGTACATATACTAATAATAACTTCCAGTAACATTTTTGGCCTTCAAAATATTTTTATATTGTTTTAAATGATATTATGTAAAAGTATCAAAAGATTATATAATTATTTCACTTTTCACAATGCACACATCACTTGCAATATGCATATCTGTAATCAAATAAACATTTGTTAGATTAATACATCTATCAGATTATACTTTTTATATTTATCTTTAATCTGTGCTGATTTGTTTAGTTTTTGTTTCTAATAAATAGTTTAATGAAGTTTAATTTGAATTGATATGACCAGAAATTATATCAGGAACAAATTTTCTTTTCATAATATATAAACATACAAGAAAAGTTTGTCCAATTTACAAAATATCATTTTTTATATACATTACTGTTTATAGAAATGCATTATAATGTAAATAGATGACTAACTTTAATAATAATAATAAATTCTATTCATATTTTTGCTAATATTAGATATTAAGACAATTCAATTTAAATATTATTATTATTATTTTAGCACAGAATATAAAGACTGTAATTTCCCTGAAGTTTTTAAAAAGTATCTTATGGCTCAAGCAAATGAGATATCACGACGATGTGTGCAGCCACCACTGAAGAAAGATCCAAAGTTAGTGTTTTTTATTTTTAAAATATAAATGAATTTTAGTTAGTTAAAATTTGATTCATAATATTAAGAATTGAGAGAAAAGCATATTCAGAAATTAAATCATCATTAATGTACTTGAAATATATTTATAGTTATATTTGGTATAGATATAATTTTTTGCATCAAACCAGTGGTTTTCAACCTTCTTTGAGGCACATAATTGTATATATAACAAATAATATGTAAAACCTAAATTTTTTCATTGATTCTTTCATTGTTTACTAGGCTTATTTATTGAAACCAATAATTAATAAATTTCATTATATTTTATTTATATAGAGTATTAAAATGGTAGGGACTATTGATTAATGGTCTATTTCTCTATTAAAATTGTGAATTTTAAAACTATTTCAACTAATAAAATTATTAAGAAATATCAAAGGATATATTTGGAATTCCAGTTGAAAATCACTGCACTTGGTTATGAGAATTAAATTATTAAAAGAAGAAAGAAAGCAATGTAAGATATTTGTCTATTTCAAAAAAAAGATAGTTTAAATTAATAAAATGAATATTCTTCTCTATAAAATTAAATTCAAATGTAAATTAATACATTTTAATTATTAAAAGTAGTTTAATTACACCTTATATATATATATATATATATACATATACACACACATAATTATTTATGAATAATAAAATTAAATTAATTTCTTGTTATTTTTTCTTGTAGTGATGAACTGGCTGATCCAAATCAAGTTGATTCTCAATTATTGGAAATTCTCCAACCAGAAATCCAAGTCAATGAAACAATAACACTTGATGATCTTCCAGAAAAATCTTTAATTGAATCTCCAGTGCTTGCTGACAATGAAATTATAGCTAAAAATATCAATAATGAAGATAATCAACCTCTCTGTGCAGAAATTGCATCAAATACAAATAAACAAATTGCAATAAAAGATCAAGTTCAACCTACAAGTTTATCTAGTTTTGAACCTTCTATTTCTAAAATGGAAAATTTATCAAAGTAAGTTTTCTTTAAATAAAAATAATTGTTTTACAAATTGCAATAAAAGATCAAGTTCAACCTACAAGTTTATCTAGTTTTGAACCTTCTATCTCTAAAATGGAAAATTTATCAAAGTAAGTTTTCTTTAAATAAAAATAACAATTGTTTCTGATAATATACATTTAAAATTACACCATCTTTATGCATTCATTTATTTAATTTTATGGAGAAACAGCAAAATTTTTTATTTTATCCTGCAAAACTGTTTTGTTGCAGGATAAAAATAAAAGAATGCTATTGCAACATTGGAAAACATGATTGCCATGGATCTGGACATGATAGTATATAAATTTTACAGTATAACTATGGAAATTATTCTATAGCTTGTAATAATGTGTTATATTAGCTTGTATATAATGTATTATAGCAATGGTCTCAAACTGGCAGCATGCAAAACAATTTTGTACAGCCCGCAAAGATTTTTTAGCTATTTTTTAAATATGTTATGATCAAAAAATTATTACAATTTGACATTAATAAAATAACAATGTGAAGTTTTAAAGTGTACTGTACTCAACCTATGCTGTGCTATCAGTAGCTACCTCGGTAACTGCTCCCATTTTTGCTCTTGTTACAGCGCATCTATGAATCATCCCTCACGAATTTTTCCATGAAAATAATTGCACTGTTTGGGAATATGTACATATGCACGAACAGTTATTTTTGCAGATCAAAATTAAAATAAATCTAATAAAAGAATCGACTGATGATGAACATCTACAATCCTTAATGAAGATAGTTTCCAGTAATTTGTCTTAAAAAGCTACAAATTTTTCTTTGCAGATCAAAATTAAAATAAATCTAATAAAAGAATCGACTGATGATGAACATCTACATGAATGAAGATAGTTTCCAGTAATTTGTCTTAAAAAGCTACAAATTTTAGCAGACTCACATCATCAAGTTTCAAGAAGTAATCGAAAATAAAAAAACTGTTTTATAATCTCATAATTACATAATGTTATTTTTATATCTTTTTAAGAAAAAATTAAAGTAATTACAAATAAATATTTTCCTTTCATTATAATTTTTTAAAATTTATTTGGCCTTTGTTTCCTTTCAAATTAAGGATTCAGCCTGCAATTTGAGTTTGAGACCACTGTGTTATAACATTTCTATTGACAATATATTTTTCTCAAAAGATGTGGAAAATAAATAGAAAAAATGCAAAATGTATGTTTATTATCATTTCAAATTAAATTTCTTTATGTGCAACATGTGCCAGAATCTTATTTATATAGGAAGGAAAAAATAATTTTTTGATGGAAATCTAATTCTGTTTTGTTTTTGTGATAACTTTGTATTTTTAAACATTTTATTATAAAATTTTAGATTTAAATTTATCTGATATTTTAGATATATTCGACAATAATAATGAAAGTAAATATTGATGAATATCTCTTAAAATAGAATTAGCATAAAATTCAGAAATAATGATGATAATAAGTGGATTGGACTGCACTTGTTATCAGTTTTCTTTCATTTAAAACTAAAATTAAAGATTTTGTTTGAAATGAAAAGCTAATTGGATATACATCTAACTTTTAATTTACACAGTATATTAGTTCTGCAAAAATACTGTGTAAATGAAAATCATGTAAATCAAGACTAATATTTATATATAAAATGGGGAATAAGTTCTGTAACACTCAATTAAATAATTTATATATTCCTTAAAATAAACTTAATACTATTTTTATGTATAAATAGAAAATTATACATATTGCCAATTCTCATAATAATTAAATGTCATATAAAAATTAAAGATTATATAAATGATCATGTACATATTAAATGCAAGCACTATATTCAATAACGAAAGTTTATTCTAAAAAAAACTTTTTTTTTTAGAATAAATTTTTGTTATTGCATATAGTGCTTGTATTTAATATTTCTTGTGTTGGAAGCAGAGTTTAAGTTAAAAAATGTGATCATGTATACATAGAGTAAGACCCTGTTTAACGTGGGATACATTCCAAGGAAACAAAACGCTAAATGAAACAGAGTTAAACGAGGTCATTTTAATACATAAATAATGAGGATAGTGAAACAGGACAGTGAATAAAAAATATATACATAGGATGTTTTTAAATTTTATTTTATATCATGTATTATTACTATTGTATTACATTAATTATAGGCATTTTTTTTATTGCTAATATCGATTTCAATATCAGATTTTTTATTCATAAATCATTCCTGAAAAAATTCTTAAAATTAGAAAATAAAAAGTTTTAAGAACAAAAAGCAGTAATCAGATTCAGTAAACTATAAACAACGCAAAAATATTGATGAAAGAAAAACGTTCTAACTTCGAGAAACTATAATTTAAAGTGGTGGCATTCAGATTAAAACTAAAATGGGATAATTATTTTTATTACTGTAAAATAACATTGAAGATCGATTATATATATGAATTCTGACTGCAGCATACTTTTGTATGTACTGCACTGTACTGATATCAAACGCACTGTGAGACAGCATAGCAGTATCAATGCAACAAATTCCTGTGATTTCAGATTTATGTAAGACTAATGATTTGAAAAAACCACACTAAAGTGAATTAATAAAAATATAGAATTTGAAAAAAAACCACATTATATTGAAACAGTGTTAAATGGAGCAGCCTTAAGCGGGGTCTTACTGTAGTATATATAGAGAGGTCTCTCATTAGTACTGATGGAGTTGCAACAATCAAAGATTTTGTTATTTATGGGGTGACTACAGGCCCTTTTTAATAAAAAAAGCGCACACTTTTTTTTGTTTGCTTCTCTTAAAACATGTTAAACCAAAATTATACTGTGCAAAATGAAAATTTAGCATATGTTTTCAATGTGCAAAACCTGAAATCAGGCAAATTAAGAGTTAGACATATATTTTAAAATTCTTTTTATCTTCCATAGCTTTTGAGAAAAATGCTTTGCTATAAAAATATTGTATACCATTTATAAATTTATTTAAAAATCTCTCCACATTGTCATATAGGATCCATTTTTCATCTCCAGTCACAATTCTTTCTAAAAACGACTCAAACTTAAGATGGCCAAGCAAAAAAATGCACGCTGCAACTCTATCCATCCGATTTTTTCAGTAAGTTCATGGGGAACCCAAACATCATACTTGCTGATCCATACCAATGAGTTTAGGTGGTCATCGATGGTTGTTTTGGATACATTAAGTATCTCAGCAAGCTCCCTTGTCATTAATCGAGGATTACTTTCAAACTGTGTGGAAATGTTCCTGTCAAGAACGACCAAAGGTTGTTCTGAATGTGGCTCATCTTCCAGGTTTAAATTTCCTTCTCGAAATTTTTTAAACTGACTTTGACAGGTATGTACAGATAATGCATCATCTCCATAAACTTCACATATATTTTTTGTTGCATCAACAGCAGAAAGCCCTTTTTTAAACTTGTATAACATTACGTGGCGCAAATGTATTCTATCGACACTCATGGCAAAAACGAAACTAACAATAGTTTGCCGATCTTTATTCTGACAAAACATAAATTTTTATGACGTTTTAGTGTCATTTTTCAAGGTCACAACTAAACTAAATAATAACTGCATGTTTTTAGTACTCTAGCACCACCAATTAACAACTAAAAAAAAAAACGCACAAACTTTCCGGACAGCCCAATACATGCACTGCTTTACATGTATAAACAAACTTTTAAACTATGGTTGTAGACATTTTATTATGAATAATAACTTGCATGTTTTTAGTACTCTAGCACCACCAATTAACAACTAAAAAAAAAAAACGCACGAACTTTCCGGACAACCCAATACATGCACTGCTTTACATATATAAACAAACTTTTAAACTATGGTTGTAGACATTTTATTATTTATAAAAAGACAAAAAAATGGCACAGCACTAAGCAGAAAAAAATCTATTATTACAGAAAAGAAACTAATGACGACTAGATTCTGGCACACTAATGAAGTTCATTTTAACTATGTGATTTTCAGTTAATATTAGTATTTTGGATTATTATGAATTTCTTACTTATATAAATTTAAATTATCTATTTTAGTTTTGTAGTATTTTGTTTTAATAATTATCTATACAGTTTTATTTGTAAAGCTTGTATGCACATGTTTTTGTACCATTTTACACACATTAACGACATTATTAATTTGGTACTAAAATGGAACAAATTCTTGTGCACAAAAATAGTATGTTTTAATTATGTTTTTTTTAGATAATATTAGTACTTTGGTTTATTAATAATTTTTTACTTTTATAAATTTCATTAATCAGTTTTGTTATATACAATTTTTATACTAATACTGTCCATCCAGCTTAGCCAGAATCATCAATGCAAGTACGCTAATTGAACAAGTCCAGTGACAAAATAGGGATAACAGCTTCGCACATGGATGTTTTCAAATGCAAGATAACTGAAGTTAAATAAAAGTTTATTGTAATGTTAAATGCTAAATGATTAGTTTCGATGTTGGAAATAGTACATTTAACAGAACTTAATATAATATTAATTCAATATTCCCACCCGTCATTATACTAACTGCAACTCTCTCTTTCACATTTAGACTCATCCATCTTAGCTAGGCACAGCTTTCGTGGATGTACAATTCCTATTTATAGAATTTTATTTTTAACATCTCCATACATATTAACTACTTGTTAATATGCTGCTCTAGTAACCTTTTCTTAACTTAATTATCATTTTTTTGCATTTCTAATTTTACATTATTTCCTTCATATTTAAAAAAAAAAAAATTTTTTGTGTTAATACTTTCTGACATGTTTTTGAATCATTTCATATATGGTCCTTAACAACATTTCGTGTTTTTAATGAAACATGAACAATTTTCCTAGTCCAATAGAGTAGCACAAAGCATAATAGCACTATAAGCAAGGTAATAACCGTTTATTAGCATATAACGTTTTCGGACATATTCTGTCCCTCTTCAGTATGCTTATATATTATATAGAATATGTCCGAAAACGTTATATGCTAATTATAAACTGTTATTACCTTGCTTATAGTGCTTTTATACTTTGTGTTATATATAATAGCAAGTGGTAATATATTGTCCCAATAGAGTAGTAATTTCACAGAGGTCATCAACTAAGTTCTTAACTACTACAAACATAAAGGAATAAACAATCTAATGAAACATCCTAATTCTCTGTGTAATAGTTTCTTCCAAACTTAAACTGATGTAGGCCAATTAACAGTGGTCAAAAATGTTTCTTTTCTGTAATAAACGATTTTTTTCTGTCTAGTGCTATACCATTTTTTATCAAACATTTAAATGTTTAATTATATTTATGCAGAAAAACTCTTGACTGATTTCTTTATTCTTAGATACTTTATTATATTATTTATTTTTCATTTTGGATTTTTATTTCAGCTGTTTATTAAGTTTTAAATAATGATTAAGATGTTCTTTGCATGCACTTATCTTATTTTATACATATTAAAGCTTTTGAAAGTTTCATAAAAAAGAAAACTATAGCTTCACAATAAGACAATCACAAAATAAATATTAGAAAATAAAATAACAAACAATACTTGAAAAAATTATTATGCTATAGCTAGAAATGACATGTGCACATGCCACAAATTTTGATCCCCATACTGAAGTATATACTGATTACTAAACTTCAACCTTTCTCTTTAAGAAAAATAAATTATTTTGTTAACATTAATTCAGCATGTACATATGTATAATGCAGATGACATTAAGTTTCAGAGAAACTCCAGATGCACACTCATGGTATGAAAAAAATTTTATTCCTTCCAAAATACAGATATTATTTTATTTCTAAATATATTTTCTATTAAATAAAACAATTCCAATTCATTTATATTTATTTGTTGATTTTTTTAATTTAATATAATCTAATCCAATTTATTAAGAAACAAAAGTCTTATATTTCTAAATAATAATGAACAGTTTCTGATGGTTGAACTTTACTGCTGCATTGTTTTTTAACACTAGATTAGTAGTTTTTCAAGGATAATTTTTATGTGACTAATAGTACATTTAACAGAACTTAATATAATATTAATTCAATATTCCCACCCGTCATTATACTAACTGCAACTCTCTCTTTCACATTTAGACTCATCCATCTTAGCTAGGCACAGCTTTCGTGGATGGACAATTGATAAATCTTTCAAATTCAAACTTAAAAACACTGCTTATCTTCTGTTATAAACGGTAATAGAAATCAAAAGCACTAACAGCAGTAAATAAATAAAACAGAATTTTATTCCTATAACAAGAACGTTTTCGATATACTCTTATATCAACTTCAGTTGTACAAAACCAATACAGAATCGAATCACATTTAAATTATTCTTGAGATTCGAATTTAAGAACACAATACAACACAAATTACTGAATGGCAATATGGTAAAGCATTTGTTATCTGCCTGAAAATTGAATTTGACTACTTGTCCCATACCTCAACTTTTCATGATGAACCAGCCTCAGCCCATTATAATCCTTTTTTCCTTCTAGTTGAAATGAAGTTCCATTTTACATAAACTATGATTTTATTTATATAATGAAAGGGCTATGATTTTATTTATATACTGTAAGTTATATATAATTTGAAACTAAAATATTTCAAATGTTTAAATTATTTTAATTAAAAAATTTATTTTTGAAGCATCTTTCTTCTTTTTTTTTTATTTTTCAGAAGTAAACTTCTGGCAATCTTATAAATAAAACTTAATTGTCATGGCAACCCAGTATTTGTGTAAGTGTGATTAATAATCTATTAGATATTTCCATGCAACCCATCAAACATTTTATCTAATTCTGTTCCTGTAATAAGTAAGCAAACATGGCCACCACCATCAAAGCTCTCATCAACTGTGAAATTCGCACTTTTATTTGATTTTTACAAGGACACAGTGCAGCCGAAATTCATTGGAAGATGTGTGAGATGTATCGAAAAAATTTACATGACCATTTAGATGACATTCTAGACACAGCATTGAAATGTCACAATGCTATGTGAAGAGAAAGCTAGATAGAGTACAGATGTGATAATGTTGAGTTGCATTCAGTTATTTTTTTACAAAACGATTTTATTGAAGTGCTTGTCTGGCAGAAAATATCAAAGAAATTAAAAATTTCCATCATTTTCAAATATCAACAAAAATATTTAACAATGTTTAAACACTTTTGGTTCTGTGAAATTTACTGCTTTTTTTACGGTACTTATCTGTAAAAATTGAGGTAACTCAAAGCACTAGTAAGCAGACCAAATATGCAAAAAACTTCCAAACAATTTTTTATTTAGAGTAGCACTTTCAGCATAAGTGCCATCATCAGCTCTCACAAAAGTTTACAACAGCATTGGCCAAGAAAGCTTATGAAAATAATGTAAGTATAAATTGGCAGGAAGGCAGAGTGACCAAGCAGATTAGCAACATCGAAGAGCTTTACACAGCCGAAACCTCCAGATATACAAAGGTAAGCCCAACGCGGTAATTATTAACGATAGGCAAGTTGATAGTGTGCAGAAGCCATGGAGATACCTGCTGAACCCGAATGCATAATTCTATAAAATAACTGATTAGAGAAAAATAGTGCATATGAAACAGGACTGCAAGAAAAGCTGGAAGTGTTTCTATTTATATATTTTTATTTTTATTGTTATTTTTTAATTATTCATTTCCCTTGTATGCTTATTCTGTATATTTTTATCCGAAATTTTTTCACATACTCTTATAAAATTTTTCACATATACACTTAAATTTTTTCACATATACTGAATTGTTATTAAAACTAGAGAGCATGTGCAAAAGGTGAAAAGAAAAGGAACAATTCAAATATTTAACCATTTTGAACTCTGTATTCTTAGAATAATAGAACTGTACATTACTCCTTTAAACTTAATGCTCTTGATTGTAAAAAGAACATTCAAACTTTTGAGAGCTGATTATGCCGAAAGCGCTACTCTAAATAAAAAGTGATTGGAAGTTTTTTGCATATTTGGTCTGCTTTATTAGTGCTTTGAGTTACCTCAATTTTTACAAATATTTAAACAGATAAAAAAAAATCAGAAACTAAACACATAATGGAAATTTTGTTGCAATTGACAGAAATGAGGCACCAGCATAAATCTATTATCTGAAATCAACTGTAAAATAATAATCCTGTATTTTCTAAATGATCAAAACTATTAGAAAATGTATAAATTGTTGCTTAGAAATATCTGTATATGGATTGTTAGATTACCATTTAATATTTTAACTGATGATATATATAATAGTGAGCTCTATGTTTACTCGCTAAAATAGATTACTTTACCATATTTCCATTATTATTTATTAAATACTTGAAAAATTAATATTTTGAATGCATTTAAATATGAATATTAATCCACATCTGCATATTTTTAATAGAACTCAGAAGAAATAGCTATTTTTTAGGAATAAATACGGTGAATCTTGCCATTATCATAATATGTGTTAATAGTGCAATGAGGACACTACATAATTGCTTTGCATATTTCCAATCACACTTACATTATCTGATATTTAAATATCCATAAAAATAATAATGTATGTACAATTGGTTTCAAAAAGGTGTTAACTTAAGTGGAAGATGTTTTCCTTACAATACTTACAAACCAATGAGATTAATCAAGTCAGATGCAAATTTGAGTCTGCAGAGCTTTGGACAATTCCATTTGTTTTATCTAAGCAACAGGGATAGATAGGCTTAATGATAGGTGTTCAATCATTTTGTCTGAAAACTGATTTTGAGCATTTATTAAGAAAGTTTTAATTTATTATTTACAAATTAATCCATGTTATTAATTTAAGCAAAATGCAACATTATATGGTCATAGCCACATAAGTAATTAAGAGAAAGATTATCAAAGAACTTGCAATAATATAATGGCAACTATGCAAAAAATTTTATTTTAGTGCTGTATAGGACTGATTATTGATAAAAGTAAGCAAGTTGTTATTAAATTATTTCTGTAGTTTAATAATTCTAGTTTTTTTATTTTTTTCATTAATATGTTCAAATTGTGCTAAATAGAAAAACCTTTCCAGTGAAATTGAATGTAATATGAACAAATACTTGAAAATTTAAAATGAAAATGAAAATTTAACATAAATTTCTAAATACTAAAACATTTGAATATATGAGAGATCCTTGACTTATGGCAATTTGTACTTAAAATGGCATCCATCAATGGTTTTGCAATAATTGTGCTAAATCAATCTGATATGTAGAAATGTGCTATAATTCCAACCTGGAGTATCCATGTTTAATTCTGTTCCATACCTCTAAATATTTTTAGAAGGGTCCAGGTTAAATCTGCTGAATCCTTTGCTTCATTTGATTGCTAATCCTTACTCCAAATGTAGTAGTGTTTGGCAACCATTGGAATAACCATTGTTTAATGTCAAATAAGATGGAAAATTGCATAAAATTGAATAGAAAAAAAGTTGATGGACATGCTAACACCCAATGGTTCTTTAGTTTTGTTTTGATTAAAAAATGTTTCCTAAAATTTTTGCATAAAATCATGTATAAGAAAGTCAGTTTAAAGATAAACTAATTGCACAAAGTTCTCTAATTTGAATATTTAATATTTCTGAAAAAAAAAAAAATTAAAAGTTATCCTTATTTATTAATATTTATTATAGCATCATGAAAATAATAATAATTCAAATTCATTAATTTTTATAGTCAATGTAACCTGTCAGTCATTTTCTGCTTTTTCCATATTTGTCTAATTAAACATCTAAGCACACTAAATTCTATCATTTAATTTAAATGAAATCAACTAAAATTTTATTTTTTCATTATTGGTCAGATTATCCATGTAGAAACAAATTTCACTATATTTCAGATACAGAAATATTTATATTGAAGGGACCATTGATTTAATCTAATCTGGGTCCCATGCTGCAGAATATTTTGTTTTTTGAGAAATCCAGCTTGGTCATCAATCCCCTCTATTGTAAAGTCTTCCTAATTCTAATACAAATATGTAAAGATCATAGTTTGACCTGGAATGGATTCCATTATTTAGTAATCAGCCAATGATTTAGGCTGAATAGCATTAAAAAACAACATGGAGATATGAAAATTTTGGCAAAGCAATTATGACTAGCTTTTATGACCTATTTGACTTTCTCATGTTTTAAAATTGGAGGTATAGATTAGCTATTTTTTAAGTTTAATATTTGTTTAGACTAATAAAATTGCTGTTTATTTCTGGTTAAAACAAAATTTAGTTTTATTTATTTATTTTACTTAAATAAATCATTTCTTTAACATTTAATTATAAATGTTATATTTTGTGGTTAAATTGACCTTTTTGTTTTTATAGTTTATCCACTAGTATAAGTTTTCTAATAGATTCATTTGCTGTATTTTGTTAGTCCTAATAATTTCATTATTTATTTTTGCATGCTGTTATTTTAGGTCTTTTCATTACTGTTTTATTAAAATTCAGAAGGATATTTTCATCCTCTCCAGCACATTTTAACTGTGTCCTTATTTTACTGCCAAGTGTTTACAGCATTTTAATTTGTCTTGTCTTAATCTTATGGCTGTTATTGGCAATGATTTTAACTGTCTTGGTCTTTTTGCCTTTTTATCAGCTATTTATGTTTTACATCATATTTAATGTTTGTTTTATTTTATGTATTGCAGTTTTCATCACTTTATATACAGGCTGCGTCAGCTAAATCTTACAGGGTGCACCAGCTAAATCCGGACAAATTTTAAATTGAATTTCCCGCCATATTTGACGTCAGCGCTACGATGCTGCTGACGTTTTAGTAAGCCAGACAGACATGTCAGGCTGACGTTTTAGTAAGCCAGACAGACGATGCATTTGAGGATAAGTACATAATAGCTGATTAGTTAAGATCGAGTGCAGAATATAATCGGTGGGCATTTGTATTAATATTTTATATATTTAATATTTATAAATAATTTATAATCCTTTTTTGCAGATAAATATTAGTTCTCCAATAAAAGCAAAGAGGGAATAATGCCAAAATTTACATAGTATTTCTATATCAAATACTATATATTTGGCCTGCATATAACACTTGAATTATGTATGTAAAGCTGTTTCATTTGAAAATGCATGCCTCTTTCCATGATGTAAGAAAATAGAAAACTGTTCCCAATGATTGTCATTGATAAAGTATTTAATGTTTGCTAATTGTAATAAAAATCAAATGTTTATTTCATTTCCATAGCAACTTTTAACAATTTTTTTGTTGGGTTATACAAATCTGCAGTTTAGAATTCTATTTTAAACGGAGTCTACTATATACAATATATTTTAAAATGTGTTATTTTTAAGTAATATAATTAAATTTGTATGTAATAATCTATAAATATCTATATTCGTCCCACTGATTCTGTTATTTATGTGTTATTTTTAAGTAATATAATTAAATTTGTATGTAATAATCTATAAATATCTATATTTGTCCCACTGATTCTGTTATTTATTTGTAATTTGTAATAATCAAAAGAATTTGTGTCTTTCAATATTGAAATTATTACACATTGCAAATTATATTTATAAAACATCATGAACAATCTCTTGATATGAAATCTTTTCTAAGTTTAACCTTAAAAAAATCACATTTAGATAAATACATTTCATTTTTATCCTTGAGGAGAGGATAGAAACAAAATATAGCTATAATAATATGACAGCAAAGAAATACGATATACACTCAGCCCTCGATTTACATGGTAGATACGTTCCTGAAAAAATCATTGTAAACTAAAACCGTGTAAAACGAGACACAGAATTCATACAAAATAGAAGGATATGTTAACTGTAAACCGTGTAAATCGATCTAAAGAAGATAATGAAAAGTCGAGTATATGTTCTTTATAACCGTGTAAAATGAGATTAAGGATTAAAGGAAAAAAAAGGGATTGGTTCATTAATTTTAAGAGACAATTTAATGCTTAAATTTTATTTTTGAAAATGAAAACATAAACATTAATTAACATTGAATACGGTACAAAAGAAAATGAAAACAAACATTAATTAACATCGAATACGGTACAAAAAAATAATTAATAATGAAAACACAAACATTAATTAACATCGAATACGGTACAAAAAAATTAACAATATTTCATATAAATAAAAACAATAAAAGCATTCAAACGTAGATAGGTGATCTTCAAGCCTGAGCTGAGTTTAGTTGAACTGCGAGACTTGGACAGTAAAAGTTAATAGTGAGCGATAAATTGCACTGCGAGACTTGGACAGTAAAAGTTAATAGTGAGCGATAAATTGTGAGGCGAGACTTGAACAGTAAAAGTTAATAGTGAGCGATAAATTGTGAAAGTAGACTTGGACAGTAAAAGTTAATAGTGAGCGATAAATTGTGAAAGCGACTTGGACAGTAGTAAAAGTTAATAGTGAGCGATAAATTGTGAAAGCGAAAGTAGACTAAAAAGAACTGCCGTTATTCTGAAATAAAGACATAAAGTATTGTATAAGATATTATCGGATTTTGTATTGAATTTAGTTACAGTGAAACAAAATTATTTTATTTTGTGTGTAATATCGGATTTTGTATTGAATTTAGTTATAGTGAAACAAGATTATTTTGCTTTGTTTGTAAATAAATTGGACTATATGAAATATAGTTGTATTCACTCTATTAATCTCTATGAACTCGTAAACCCACAAAACATATTTATTGATACTCTTTTAATTTATAAATGGCATAATACAAAACAATCAAAATAAAACGCTCTTTTAATTTATAAATGGCATAATACAAAACAATCAAAATAAAATTCTTTTTTAAATTTATAAATGGCATAATGCAAAACAATCAAAATAAAACATAAATATAAATGGCATAATGCAAAACAATCAAAATAAAACCCAAAAAATTTTTTGTTTTTCATTTAAAAACAGTGTAAAAGCGAAACCGTGTAAATTGAGTGCCGTGCAAATCGAGAGCTAGGTGTAGTTATATTAGTATATTAGAGACTTAAAAACAAATTTGTAAATATTATACTCATAATTACCAATGCTCAAAATTTTAAAAATAATATTATATTGTGCTATCTATTTATTCAATTCATAAGTAGTAAGTCTGCTTTGATTGAAATAGTGAGCAACAATTAATCTTTCAGTTGAAAGTGCTGAAATCAACTTACACCTCAGCCATATTCTCAGTCAAAAAAAAAAAGACATTTGAATAAAAGCAAACAATAAACATTTTTGAATAAACGATTTATCTTACTTATTTGGGTTATTGTTTGCTTTTATTAATATCTAAAGTAAGAAGGTTTTTCAATTAAGACATGTGAATATTTAGCTTCCATGATGCTGGCTTAAATTGACAGACTTTGTAACTGACCAACTTCCAGTAAGCTCAGCCCCTGCAGAGCAGATGAATACCTTTTTGGAACCAACTGTGTATATATATATATATATATATATACACTTATTTTTAATAAAAAGTGTCTATATATAACTGTACACACACATATGTATAACTGTACATATATATGTACAGTTTTACATATATGTGTGTGTACAGTTTTATTTTAGTAATTGTAATTGATAATTTTATTGTAAACTGGTATGTAAATTTTAATATAATGTTAATTTAAAAAATGTAACTGAAAATATGTAAAGAAATATATTTTTAATAGGGCCATAAATGAAACTGAAGAGGGCTGTCAAAAGCTGAAATGCATATTTTGTGGTGGCCTATGGTTCATGTGATAATTTTTAGAAATAAATTGATTAATTGTAATAATTTGTAGATATAAATAAAAAAATTTTTTCGGATCTTAAAGAAAAAATGTAAAATTAGAGTTGGTGGAATGGTCATGGTATGGTTGCAAAAATTAGTGTTTCAAAAAATGGTTAAAATTCAGATATATCCAAACAAAATATTGGTAAACAAAAAAACACTATCTATATATAAATAATAGTGTACATATATATGTTTTTCTTAACAAAGATAATTTCTTAACAGAAATTTTATTTAATGTTATATTTCTTAACAGAATTATTTAATGTTGTATTTCTTAACAGAAATTAGAAAAACTGCATAGAGGGCACAAAAGCATGACTGAACTAATGAATCTTACTGTCTTTGAAAAATTTTCCAATTTTTTACTGCCCCATATATAAACAGACCCCCTTCAAAATTTTTTCAGAAAATATTTCTCAACTTATACTCAAGTATTTGTAATATTTAAAAAAATTTCTAAAAATAAAAAAAAATTATAAAATTTTATTGCAGTTTTAAAAATATCAAATAAAGAAAAAAACTCAAATTTCAACTATTAAGCATATAACAATATATTATTTAAGTTGATAACAATATCATTTAATTTCCTAACAGATGTTGCTAATATATCATGATATCTTAATAGTAAACATTAAAATATTAAGAATGAGTTATTAGTTAAATGAAGTTCTGTATTTATCATCACATTATGTATTTAATCATTATGAAATATTCTTAAAATAATAAATAAGATATCAATATCAAAACTAATTTAAAAAATACATTTTAAATACTTTTTGATCATACCTTAATTTGCAAGATCGAAGTAGTCGTGTTAGTGAAACACAATTTCCTTCTATATAAGATCCTTTGTCAACAGTAGGAACAGCTCCAGCACGACATGCAACATATAATGCACATGCAAGCCAATGTAACTGATCACCCTTGTAGCAAATGAAATATTAAAAATTGAAATTATTTACAATGAACATAAATAATTAAAATATATTTTTCAAATTAAAATTTAATTTTTTTTTTAAATTTTAAAAAAACCAAATTAGTTAATTATTGTATTTATGAAAATTATACTTTTACTAATACAGTAGATCCTTGACTTGTATAGTTTCAACTCATGCAGTTTCAAAGACACGAAGATGTGTAAATCTTTTAATTTTTGTTAAATTTCTATAAAGCATTAATGATAAATTCATTAAACAATTTATATTTTCAAATATATCATTTATGGCTTTAAATTTTCTTATCTATGATTAACATGGGCTCAAATATTTCATTTAACAATTTCACTCACTAATATACCTATTTACATATATCAAATTTAAGCATTGTTGCACTTATATGATTTTCGATTTACACAGAACTTTTGAACAAATTAACTGCATAAGTCAGGGATCTACTATATTAAACATTTATATATAAATAATAGTTAGTTTTTTAATCTGAACTGGATTCTTGAGAAAACATTACTAGTTTTACCAAGATTTGTCTTGGTAAAACATTGCAATATTAAATCATATAATAATAATTTTCCATAAATTAAATGTATAAATATTTGAAAATTAAATATAAAAATATTTTTTGTCACATTCAAAAAAAATTATTTTAATACAAGACTGAAAATCGTAATAGATTTTCATTATATTACATTTCATAAAATTATAAAAAACAATTCAATTGAAAAATAAAGTAGTAATGAAAAGAACAAAATATTCAGAAGTAAAGTTCAGAATAAAAAAATTCAGAAAAAATACAAAAATTACCATAAAAATATAATCTAGAACAGTGATTGGCAAACTCTTGAGACAGAAGAGCCAAACCTATCCCTCACAACAATTTAAAATTATTCAAGAGCTATAAATATATTTTTACAAATAAGGAAAATTTAATGTAATATTATAACAAGTTATAATATATCTATATTAAATGAAGAAAAAAAGCACAAAAAAAAAATATCACACAAAAGGTTGCTCTCATTGGTTTTAATAAGTGTGAGCAATGAGCTTGCATTTCCTTGGAAAGTTTCTGTATGTCCAGTTTTAGCTAGTTGTTTTCAATTTAAGGTGCTCATCTTAGTGCAACAATGTTTTGTGAGATCTATAAAGCAAATGAAATCACCAGGATGTGAATAAAATTCTTTAAAAATTTTATAGAATGAAACTATGATAGTTTTATTTTCATTTTCAATTTTACTTCAGAGCCACATGTGGGGCTCACAAGCCACAGTTTGCCAACTTCTGATCTAGAATATTACATTGAATGAATATTACAAGAAAATATGTACAGATTTATTGTATATTAATTATTTTTGGAATGATATAAAATTGTGAGATAATTTTCGTTTTTAATTATGCTAAATGATTTCCAGAAATAGTCTTATTTTTAATTTCACTTCTCAAGTTGTAGTTAATTTTACCAATCTATAATTGCATTAATAATATATTCAATAGATTATCTTAGCATTTCAGTGAATTAAAAAAAACAAATACAATAAGTATTCATAATATAATAAACCTTCAGTTTAAACAGCATGCCTAATGAGCAAATAAATAAAATGATAAAATAATGCAATAAGCAATGATACAAAACACAAATATTTTTTAGTAGTGTAAAATTTTTACATAAATATTGAAAAACCCATAAATTTCAGTCTCAAAACAGACACACATCATCAAGTGGAATATGAACCAAATGACATTTGTTCAGTAACATATGTTTAATAGAAGCAGAATAGATGCAAAGGGACAGAAGAGTGAAAGGATGATGATTTGTAAACACAAAAACCACAGAGATAAATTGAATGGTATATATTTTTTTTTATTAGGAGATTTTCTGCTATGTGACGGCTTCTTGAGCAGTCTCAATTGCAGATCTCCGCAGTTACTCTGTGCCGCAGTAGCTCTACAGAGTAAAATAACAGCGGAATATTTAGTAATCAAAATACAAACTTTAAATAGCAAACTTTGTGTGTTATTGAAAATTAACACTGATTATAAGGTAGATGAATAATGTTAGTAGGTTGATTAGATTAAAAAAAAAAAATTTTTATTAATAGCATCTTATCAGCTAAGGTTAGTAATGTTATTACAATTAGTAAAGATTAGTTAAAAATATAAAAGTTCGAAAATTAAACAATAATAAATCGCGTGGAGATAATTTTTATAAAGTGGAAAAGAGTGACATAAGTTTCCTTATGGAAAGTTAGATCGGATTTAGAACAGGGCCAAGAAAGTCCAAGTTCTTTACAAATTAGTTCAAGGGACAGTCTCTGTTGATCAAATTTAGCTCAGTTAAATAGGATGTGATCGATATCTTCGGTTACCTGACAGGAGTCACATTGGTTAGTGTGACAGTGTCCAAGAGGATACAGGAAGCTTTTTGTCGGACAGAAAAAAAGATACCATATGGGAAGAGGGAAGAAGGAAAAAGGTATCGATTTATTGCTAAGGCAAAGAAAAAGGAGAGGAGGTTATGCAGCTGCAAAAGAAAGATTTAATTTATTATAAATTCAGAGTTTTTATTAGGAAAAATTATTATATTTGAGGCAGAAAATGAGAGAATATAAGGGATTCATTAAAGTGGATATTGTTATTTGATTTTAGAAAATTTATCATAACAGACCAGATCTGTGGAACAGAAATGATAAGTATTGTCAGTCCTTGTTTAATGTCATTCAATGTCATTTCTCTCTTATATTAAAAGCAAAAACTAAGCTAATTAAAAATTTAAAATGTTTTTGGTAGTGGAACAGAATAAAATCCTGTTTTCTTATATTTTCTTTCATAAGATATAGAATTAGACAAGGTGAAGATTTATAGTAATTTCAGAAAATCAGATAACCATATTTTATATGATACTAAGTCAAATATACAATATTATCTAAGAACACCAAATTAAACAAATTATAATAAATATAAGACAATCAGTCAAATTAATAATGGAAATGCTTCAGCTTTTCAACTGGAGGATTCAAGATTGAATTATGCTAGAATTCTACAGAATGATTTTGTTCGTAATGTACCTGTCCAGCACCTTCCATTTCTGGACATGAAAACAAGCAAATGTTCACATTTACCATTCAATGGTTCCACAACCTATGAAAACATCATTTTGATATAGTGAATAATGGGTTTTTATAAAAGGGTTAATGAGATTACTTAACAGAACAAGAGGGTTAAAAATGGAGGATGAACATTTTGTTTCTGTGATTTTGTCTAATTTATTGATAAGACTGTTTATATAGGAAGGAAATAATTATTTTGTATCTAGAATAGTAAATATTATTTGTTCTATTAAACAAATAATATTTACTATTCTCTTATTTTCTTTATTCAAGAAGTATATAAGAAGAAAAAAATTCAAAGACATTGTAAAAATGTCAGCTGAAATTATACCCAGCTGTCAAACAATAATATGTAAAAACTGATGCTATCAAACATAAAATGCATTAATTTTTGAAAATTTAGTTGTCTTCACTATACAGTGATAACAAATAAGAAACATCTTGTCTTACATCTTTGTAAATTAATTATGGATTAAGAAAATCACAACAAGCACTTGAAGCAGGATAAATACACTATTTATTATTAGGTATATACAGTCACTCTCATAAATATTCGACCATGTACGTTTTCATATAACAACAAGGTTTTATGTAAAAACAAGTAATTTACATATTTCTGTTTGTGTCGCAAAACATCAAGCATTTCCTTTTTTGTACATTACTATTAGGACATTTCTCACAGTAACTATTTATTCGAAATAAATAAAAAGATACGAAGTAAAATACAATTTAGAAGCAGCAAAAGTATTCGACTTCTATTCTTCTCCAACTGAGATCGTAGAGTTTTTACGATAAGAAACTACAAACATCAATTGCTTGTAGTGGAGACAGCCAAATTTGCCTGCTTCTCTTATCCCCGCTTTCAAACCATCATGGGTAGAAAAAGTAAAGAATTATCAGAAGACATCAGACAGCTGATAATAAATCACCGTTCCAGTGGAGATTCATACAGAGTAATTGCGCAGAAAGTGAAGAAACCTCTTTCAACAGTGAAATCCGTCATTTACCGATGGCAACGCGAAAATAGATTTTGCAACAAGCCGCGGACAGGGCGTCCTAAACTATTGAGTCAAAGGGAAGAACGTGCCATTGTAAGAATGGTGAAGAAGAACTCGCGTCTTAGTGCCCCAAAAATAACCATTGAGGTGGAAAGAATTTGTGGAAAATCTGTAAGTGAAGATACAGTAAGGAGAACACTCTACAGGAGTGGTTACCATGGACGAGTAGCGAGAAGGAAGCCTTTCATCAGTAAGAAAAACAAACGAAAACGTCTTGAATTCGCTAAACAGTACTTACAAAAAGGCACTGAGTACTGGGAAGATGTTATTTTTACTGATGAAAGTAAATTTAACCTCTTTGGATCAGATGGCAGGTTCACTGTATGGAGGAAAACAAATGAGGAGCTTTTAGAAAAAAATATGTGTCCAACTGTTAAACATGGTGGCGGTTCTGTGATGGTGTGGGGGTGTGTATCCTCAAAAGGAGTTGGAAATCTCGATTTTGTTCAAGGTACTATGAATAAAGATCAGTATCTCCAAATACTGAAGAAAAATTTAAGACCAAGTGCTGCTAATATGGGCATACTTGACACTTTCAAGATGTATCAAGATAACGACCCCAAACACACTGCCCTCCAAAACAGATTATGGCTAATCTATAACTGCCCAAAAGTGATCGAGACACCTGCACAGAGTCCAGATCTAAACGTGATTGAACATGTGTGGCAAATATTGGAGAACAGAATACGGCAGCACACCATAACAAGTAAGGAACATCTAAAGCAAGTTCTGGTTACAGAGTGGCAAAAAATTGAATCAGAGGAAATAAAAAAATTGGTAAAATCAATGCCAAAACGCTTACAAAGTGTTATTGCAGCTAAAGGCAAAGCAACAAAATATTAAGAACTTGTTCTTACAAATTTCTTTGACTTTTGGTTTACTGGTCGAATAATTTTGCAAGACCACATTCTTTAGTTTTTACATTAAGTTCTATGTAATTGATTCAACTATAATTTGAAACGTTGCATTTTTTTAGATTCTTATTTTATACATATTTTTATAATAAAATACAAATATTTCTCTTTCTAATATGATTATTTACATTTTTGCTTGCATTTTGCTATACACAACAGGTCTGGTCGAATACTTATGAGAGTGACTGTATAATATGCACTACATATACTAATAATACAATTGTTTACCTGAAACGCTTTTGGCCTATTATGGCCCTCCTCAGCTGGTAATCTCAAGTGACTCGCTGAGGAGGGCCATAATAGGCTAAAGACGTCTGGAAAACAATTGTATTATTAGTATATGTAGTGCATATTATATATACCTAATAATAAATTAGTGTATTTATCCTGCTTGGAGTGCTTGTTGTGATTTCTTGTGTTAGTAGAAACAGCAGAACTCTGTTATTTATAGTTAATTATGGATTTCTTAGATTATATATAAGTAAAATTATCAGTATATAGAAGAAACTAATGCTGAATAACACCTACAAAAAACACAAGAGAACAGTTCAAAAAGTATCATAATTGTTTTCATAATGTGAGAACATTTGGAAGAAGAAATTTTTTGTAGTAATTAGAATGACTCCAGAAAGATATGTTTGAGAATTTCTAATTATATTTTTATATTAAGCTTCTTTTGGAACAATATTTTAAATCAAACATTAATATTTTTAGATTTGAATACTTATTATCACAAATGGGGCTAATTATTCAATAGCATATCAGAACATTCTATTGTTATGGGGCCTGTCCAAAGACACTTACTGATTCTAAGATTTCTAACTGTTACCAGTATATCTTCTATTTTGATTTGTTCTCTTATCCATATGTTGGTCTTATGGTCTCTCTTGGTGAATCCTACATGTATATCTATGCTTCTTTGAGTTGTTGGTAGTTTCTGTTCCATTTTCTTTGTAAGGATCCATGTTTCACAGCTAGCATTACAGATGATAAGCACATGTTGAAGAGTCCTTTTGAGGCATATCGATATTCTATTGTTCCTTAGGAAGTTACTATATTGGCTGCAGGAATGCCATCCCAAAATGCATAATAGTAAGAAAAATTAAAGTACTTTAACTTTTAGCACTAACCATTTCAAACAATTAACAGTTAATTGTGAAGTGTATCTTTCGCAATTTTTTAATGACTTGCAGTGTTTTTAAATAAACGCAGTCTAGAAAAACTTTACAAAATTTACATCACAGTATTTTAAATTTTCAATTTTTCAAATTTATCAATGCAATATAAATATATTTATCACATTATTATAATAAGTAATTTTGTAATAAAATAATGTAAAGGTAATATAGGTTTTCATTAAAACTCAAATTATATTCATTATACAAGTATATAAAGAGGGTGTCTTAAACATATAAAAACATTACCGAAAAATGTTGAATTGCTGATGGCAGATTAACGATTTCTTGGAAAAATAAATCAAGTTTTATCATTTTAATAAAAATTAATAATTTGAACAATGGAAATAACGATAGTTTGCTGATGGCAGATTAACGATTTCTTGGAAAAATCAATCAAGTTTTATCATTTTAATTAATAATTTGAACAATGGAAATAAAGATAGCAGTAATATATTCGAAGCTGAAGAATTAGATTCAGCTGAAATCAGCATTGAAGGAATTAATTTATTATCCGATTCGAATAATATTCAAGTTAATGAAAAATTAACATAGTAAAACCAAAAAATAATAAAATATTTATTATTCGGTACATGAATGTTTCTAAATTCAAGAAAAAGTTTATCATGTTTACCACATTTCCTTCTCTAACCAATCCTTTCAATATGTTTTAATTAATGGCAAGTACGAGAATGGTTTTAAAAATACACAAAAATATGAGTATTTTCAGAATTTCGTACGAGATTATTGAACGTAGATATAACAATCCTGCTGACAAGCTTTCTGTGTTGTGTTGTTCACCGTTTCCACGGCCATTGCGCCTGCACATAGCGCTCTCTATAGTTCGTGGCGGATCTCAATAGAGGTACTAATACATATTATAGATAAAAACCTGTTATTTTCTTATCTGAAGTATAGCAATATCGAGTGAATGCGCGAAAAATAGAAAAATGGCAGAAATCGCAAGGAAAATTTGTGAGTTTGTAAATCAATGCCCTTCGAGATAAAATACCTTTCTTTAGTATTACCATAAGATTTTTCTATATATACAATATTATTTCTTTGGATATTTATTAAATTAGCTGTCTTAACTAATCTAGAGAATAGGATTAATTAAAGTATAATTTGAGAAATAGATGCGCCTCTTTCTATAAAAATATATCTTCATCTGTTCAACTGTCCATAGAACAGTTCTGCACTCTCGACCCCAAACAGAGAACTTTGGCCCCTCGCTCGATCAGTCACACTTTTCGGTCAGCTTTCAGACAACACGCACGTGCCCTTTACCGACCTCGTCTATCAACCTATTCGACTGACCGTACGACCTTGTAAATACATTATGTTCCATAATCTTGTATACAGTTTAAATATTGATCGCGAATAAATAATCAAAATGTGAATTGATAGTTCGTCTTACATACAACAATATCACGACAAGATTAATTCAGCTATAATTTGAACAATAGGTGTGTATCGTTCTATAAAAATATATCATCATTATCTAAATTATATAGAAAAATTTTCTCTAAAAATCTTTAGAATAATATATAATGTACTAAAAACGCGAAATCATTTATTTTTGGATGCTGCCGTTGTTTTTTACACAGGAATGAAATTTCAAAAGAATTAGATTGTAATACATTTTGAAATGGTCGTTTCGATAAAAAGATTTGTATAATTTAAATATATAAATTAGTATTTACCAGTGAAACTTGTTAAAGTGACCACGCTTTGGGAACAACCTGACTGGTCACTTTTCACTGGTAGTCACTAAACTATACAGGATACTGACTCTTCCCCTTTCCCCAAATGAAAATAACAGATTAATCCAAACTTCAAATTTATATTAATTAAAATCGTCAACTTGTAGTCAAGCGATAATGACAGCATGTAGCACATATCACCTTCTGACGAACAGAGGCTTATAGCAAGCATATACTGTATTACAATTAATATTAACCTGCATATATGCATTTGTCACAGTCTAACTTAAAATACTGTATAAAAGTACATATATATAGTGGTATTATAATATCTATTTTTTAATATACTGGTTTAATAGACTATTTTATCATAACAGAAAAATTTTAATGAAATATTAATTCTTAGAATTTTATCTAATGGTAAAATTTCTAAAGAAAATACAGTAATTTCATCATGAAATTAATCTTCTTGGTCACTTAAGCAGGTTAAAATTTCTTAAAACTGAGTGATCAATATACACATTAAACAGGTGTTCACTATATGGAACAAAAATAGCATTACATCCTATGGAAAACAAACCAGCTTTTGAAATTTCGTCCCTTTAACCACGTGATCACTGTACCAAAGTGGTCATTTTAAAAGATTTCATTGTATTATAATTTTTAAAATCAGAATTGTAAAAAAAAAACTTAAAATTGGTAAAAAATATTTTATTTTTATTTAAACCAAGGATCTTGCTTTAAGAATGATAAATTTTTCATATTTACTAACCTTAATATTTGTTCGAAAATATTTACTTATAATATTTAGATAATCAATATAATAATTTGTTTATCCTCACTAGTGTCACGTACGACTTTAGACTGAAATAGCTCGAAGACTGTGCAATAAAATTTTATAAATCCTTCTGATTTGAGTTCTATGAGATGAACTTAGAGTTTGTGACTATTAAAGATTTTTTAAAAAATACCCGTTCTAAAAAAATATTGAAAAATTCAAATATGGCATAGTACAATTTTAACTTTGTTACTACTTTTACCAAAGTTTACGAACGAAAGAGGTCAATCTATAAATCAACGATCACAAGAAAGAAACAGGAGTCAAATCGGTGATTATTACAGCAATCTATCTAGAATATATGACTATTTATTAGAGTTAATCATCCAATCTATCGATACATAATTAAGTGCGCATTTATTGGTTCCGTTGTGTTAAAGATTCGTATAAAAAAGTACATATAATTTGAAAACTGTACCGATTTCATCTCTAAATCTTTTATGAACTTTGACCTGTAGATTGTCGCTTTCGTACTATTTTTGCCAGCTTTACAATTATCACAGTTATGCCCATAGTAACATATCTGAATGGCTTTAGATTCGCCATTTTGTTACATCACAGTTTTGAACAAGAAAAACAACTGAATTTCTAAACTGTACGGTGATTTTCCAATGGATAGAATGCCTAATGACGTCAAGAAAGATTAAATGAGATTCATAGTAGTGTGTCTTAAGGCATATACTTTCAAACGAGCAACGAAAAGCAGGGCCGACGAGAAGAGGGGAATGAAGGGGTAAAATTCCCTGGATCCGGGATTCGCAGGAGCCTGGTCATCATCCCACAATTTGTTTTTTTACACGCTAATTAACCTTAGAAGGATGGTACTGAAAATTCCGAAATCACATCACAGTTTTGAACAAGAAAAACAACTGAATTTCTAAACTGTACGGTGATTTTCCAGTGGATAGAATGTCTAATGACGTCAAGAAAGATTAAACGAGATTCATAGTAGTGTGTCTTGAGGCATATACTTTCAAACGAGCAACGAAAAGCAGGGCCGACGAGAAGAGGGGAATGAAGGGGTAAAATTCCCTGGATCCGGGATTCGCAGGGGCCTGGACATCATCCCACAATTTGTTTTTTACACGCTAATTAACCATAGAAGGATGGTACTGAAAATTCCGAAGCGGGGTAATAAATTGCCTTAACCTTATAACTTTAAAATTACTTACAGCTCACATATATTTTTCCCCAGGGTTCAGCGAGGTCTCTCAATGCCCCTAGCGAAAAGCTTTAATCCCAGTGGAGTATTTAATTAAATTCAATAGAAACTTCTGGAATTAATTGGATAAAAAATGCATTTATAATTATAATGTTGCTAAGAAATAATGCAACAGCAGTCTGATTAACTAACAGCGTTAAATTAATCGTTGAGAAAATCATTAGGAAGAGACCAATATGTCAAGTTGGCGAACACGCTTTAATTTCCAGAATGATTCTTAATTCAAGTGATCATGATTTCCATTTGAATGGCGAAGAAGTTCTCAGTGAAATCAGCATATGGAATCACAATAATTAAAATTCAAGAAGAATCTTTGAATTCAATTTGAAGTTTATTAAAAAAAAAAAAAAATGCGTTTTCTCATGGTCAATTATATATTGCAGCATCATCAGCGAGTGCTTCAGATAATTTGTAATTTGTTCTTTCCAGTTATTCCAAAAAATTCCTTAATTAATTTTCATAAAGAAATATGTTCTTAATTAATAAGACAAATTTTATAAATAATAAAGAAATTTTGCTTAATAATTGTATAAAATTTTGAAATCATTAAATTATAAAATCATTCATCGATCACTGACATATTCTTTTATTGCTGGCGTAGCTGCAACGAGTTTACTAGTGGAAAATAAAAATTATATTTT
Source organism: Olivierus martensii (assembly GCA_000484575.1). Taxonomy (NCBI): domain Eukaryota; kingdom Metazoa; phylum Arthropoda; class Arachnida; order Scorpiones; family Buthidae; genus Olivierus; species Olivierus martensii. The sequence goes on along the minus strand of AYEL01081149.1, from coordinate 7,748 downwards.
AGCGTATGTGAGCTGGGAGAGTTACAGCGTTATTTTTTTGGGCGGTTTCTAATTTATTTATATATTGTCATCGTTAATTATCGGAAATTTTGAAATACAGTTGCTATTAGATAGGAATCGGCATTCTAGTACAGTCGCAAAATAATTTTTAAAGTAAAAATTTCCGGTTTATTCAGGACAAGTAGCTATGTAATTTCATCAAATAAAAATCCCTTAACTATTTTTCAAATGTAGTAAATTTTCAGAGTACAGTATGGAGTGCATAAGCTACTGTTTATATGTCCTCTACAAGTTAAACTGAAATCAAACTTTTAAGACTTAAAAATAAACAACGATAAATTATTCGCGAAATTTATACAGTATCGGTTTAAAATGTACTCCATCGATTCTTTAATCCAATAAATAATGTTGTAAGCTTGAATATAAATAAATAAATACTTTTATTTGCATAAAGTTTACGAAAAAAATTCGTTTTTTCATAAAAAAAATATGAAGAATTCTATAAATAAAAACAGGAACTTACTTTGTATATCTTGTTCGTTTGAATTTTCGCATTTCCCTAGGATCTATATATTTGAAATTTGGAAATGTTATAGAGGAACCACTGAACTGGTGTGCAAAAATCAAGTAACCGGAAATTCCATTCCGAAGGGGTAATAAAGATGCATACTACATTTCCTATTACATCATAGGGAAACTTAAAATTCGTTATGCTCGATCATTTTAAGAGTTTTATATAAATAAGACATATTTTTTACATATTAGTTGAAAAATTAAAGTAAAAAAAGGGTGTCAATAAAAATAGTAGCCAAAATATTAGCGGATTTTTAATGTTAGTCCTATTTTAATCAAAATTGGTATCTAGGGTTTTAGAGGCTACAGATGATGTATATGATGATAATTTTTCAAATTCATAATGGTAGATCTAATATGACAGCTCAAAATTCAACAGTTATTTTAATATAGTCTGATTTTGTGTTGTCAGCCGGATTGCCATTTGATAATGCTAAAGTTTCCCATCCTAATTTTGGGTCGTAAGCCAAAGCGCCACAACTCTGGGCCTCGTCTATTAGAAAATATTTGATTGTTTGACTCACCTGTCAATGATCATCAGACATCCGGGCTATGAAAATTGTAAATGAGGGACTATGTCATGATCTCAATTTGACCACTCAATATTCAACACATTTATACGTAGCATAATTTGTTGAAAAAAAATGATATAGCGATGAAACACTAAAATGAGACATTCTTTTCTATTTCAGTAATACACTTAATCCACTTTCTTTATATTTAATAAATATTAAAAGCATAAAAAAGGATAAAATTTTTGGTGATGTCAATAAATTTATAACCATTTCATATTAATTATGATAATATTCTTATGTTAAAAATAGTTTTAAAAATACAGAATTTTTAAAATTTTGTTGCCATCTTGCAAATGGATTAGATGATAACCTCAAGATTGCTAGACATCTAAAATACTTGGAACGATCTCTTAGATTTGAATATTGTAACAATAAATATTTGATTGTTTGACTCACCTGTCAATGATCATCAGACATCCGGGCTATGAAAATTATAAATGAGGGACTATGTCATGATCTCAATTTGACCACTCAATGTTTAACACACTTATACGTAGCATAATTTGTTGAAAAATATTTGATTGTTTGACTCACCTGTCAATGATCATCAGACATCCGGGCTATGAAAATTGTAAATGAGGGACTATGTCATGATCTCAATTTGACCACTCAATATTCAACACATTTATACGTAGCATAATTTGTTGAAAAAAAATGATATAGCGATGAAACACTAAAATGAGACATTCTTTTCTATTTCAGTAATACACTTAATCCACTTTCTTTATATTTAATAAATATTAAAAGCATAAAAAAGGATAAAATTTTTGGTGATGTCAATAAATTTATAACCATTTCATATTAATTATGATAATATTCTTATGTTAAAAATAGTTTTAAAAATACAGAATTTTTAAAATTTTGTTGCCATCTTGCAAATGGATTAGATGATAACCTCAAGATTGCTAGACATCTAAAATACTTGGAACGATCTCTTAGATTTGAATATTGTAACAATTGATTTTTTAGCTGTTTTGATATACAAACTAGTGATGGGTCGTTAATGAGTGATTCGATCAGAATGATTCAATCACTAAGTGAATCAAATGAATCATGATTCATTTGGTGAAAACAAATCGATCACATTTTGATTCATTTCAACTTCCGATATAGCGAATTTGTTTTTTTTTTTTTATATATACAAGTGTATGGAACTACTGTCTGTGCCCTCTTCTTAAATTATATAGCGAAATAATATAAAAGACTAATATTTTAACATATCCTTTAAAATAAAAATCTAAATAAAAGTATACGCGTATTTATAAATTGTAAATGGAAAATAATTTTTACTTAATATCCAAACTTTTTAATAATTTTAATAGACAAAGTATTAAAAAACTGTACCGTATATAAGAGTATTAGAACTAGAAATTATATATGTCTTACGTTTTACTAACAAGCATATCTCCATATAGGTTACACTACAGTCTTTATTTTTTGAACAATTAAGCCTAAACATTTTGCATTTTATTCAAAAAAATATTATTAAATGTTTAATGTGATGTCACAATTTGCATGACCCACCCTCCTCTACAATATTTATCATCACAAATCTACTACTATATCCCTCCCCTTCAAGTAGAAACGATTCACCCAGTCAAACAATTCTTCGATTCATTCGATTGTTTGATTCAAACGATTCTTCGATTCAAATGAATCAAATGATCGAATCAAATGAATCGATTCATTTAAATGAATTGAATCAAATGAATCGATTCATTAAAAAGAATCATTTCGCCCATCACTAATACAAACAAATGAAAATTATATACACTAACAGATAATTTAATATAGAAAAAGTAGTTACAAATATAGTCATTTATAATAGGGGTCGGCAACGGCGATCCACACGTGCATTTTTGGCAACCCATTAAAGTTTGACCATACTTACATAGCATGTGGCCCGTATGTTGAATTATTTGAATAACATATTATATAATATAAGCAGTAATAGTAGTTAAAAGTAGTAATTTTTTTATATCGCCATGCAACTTGTCAGCAACATCAGAAATGCGGATAACAAAGGCGACGGCACACCTCAGGTTATATAATGGATATAGAAATTGGCTAAGGAAACAACCGGAAAAGTACATTAAACAAGGACAAACATATTATGATACATATACTATATAGGTCTATTATATTATTTTTACAAGATAATTTTTCATTCAGTTTGATTTTCATATTTCGTGATTTAAATATTTCTGTATTTTTTAAGACTGCTTTAATAAAAATTGATGATAATTTTTTTTTCGCTTATCTTTCATATTTCGTGATTTAAATATTTCTGTATTTTTTAAGACTGCTTTAATAAAAATTGATAATAATTTTTTTTTTTTTTGCTTATTATTTTCTCTTAATTAAACGCTTGTAGTCCGATTACTAAAAATAAAAGTTCAATTTGGCACGTAAGCCTGAAAAATTTGTTGACGCCTGATCTATAATATTCAAAAGTTTTAATATTTTCCCCCCTTTTATAAACTAACTTTCAATCAAATTTAAATAAACAGGTGCTTCCTTATTTCTTACTAAAAACACATACTCATTTTGATAAAATAATTAATTGTAAATACGTGTTTCCATAATTGCGTAATGCAAAATAAACAAAAATCAAAAGCATTAAACATAAAATTAAGAATTAAATTTTAAATGTTAGACTTACATGTCTACTTTTTCCAATTATTTATAGTGGATTCTTTAGAAGACTTTTAAAACTGCTATCAAAGCCAGTTATCACTGAGTTTAATAATAATTGTAAAAGTAGTCTGTTTATAGCACACATTCGATTTCTAATAATAGGAATCGGTTTGGTAACAGTTGACCATTTTCAAGGTTTATTTTCCCCCCTTTTATAAACTAACTTTCAATCAAATTTAAATAAACAGGTGCTTCCTTTTATTTCTTACTAAAAACACATACTCATTTTGATAAAATAATTAATTGTAAATACGTGTTTCCATAATTGCGTAATGCAAAATAAACAAAAATCAAAAGCATTAAACATAAAATTAAGAATTAAATTTTAAATGTTAGACTTACATGTCTACTTTTTCCAATTATTTATAGTGGATTCTTTAGAAGACTTTTAAAACTGCTATCAAAGCCAGTTATCACTGAGTTTAATAATAATTGTAAAAGTAGTCTGTTTATAGCACACATTCGATTTCTAATAATAGGAATCGGTTTGGTAACAGTTGACCATTTTCAAGGTTAACCCTTTAAAACTAGCCAATCACCATCGAGTTTACAAAGCGTCACGACTGACCGCATTGAGTCGCTCGCCTTCTTACTACCCGGTGGTAAGTAGGAGAGCGACGCGTCTTGGCAACGCGACGCATCGTGACGCTTTGTATACTTGATGGTGATTGGCTGACTTTAAAAAAGTTAACAAGATAGTTTTGACGTATACAACTCGTTTTACAAAATATTCGCTATATTATATTGCTATCGACTTCAAATATCAATAAAATAATTGACATGATTAATCACTAATTTGAAGTTTTTTGATTATGCTGAAATTAGTCTATGTCTAAATTGCAAAATATAAATATTAGATGATAAATATTAAAATAACAATATTTTATTGCTTAAATATTTGCAGTAATAAGTTTTAACAGTGAAAATTTATGAATTGGTATTACCAAGCACATCATAACAATCCTCTTCATAAATGTATAAGAATTGTATGTTTGCAGATTCAGAATAAAGAAAATATTTATTCTCATTTATCATAAGTCACAAATGTTATGTTTATGGTAAATTACCACGTTTATAGTTCCATTAATTTTGTACGTGATTTGATCGTTAGATTTTCTTTTCAAAGTTATAGTTCAATGATGGGAATAAGGTATTAATTTTAACTTTCTACCGTGCTGATAAAAGAACACGGTACAAACTTACGATGAAAATATGCAATAATTATTTGTTTTTAAACATGATAATGCGAAGTTCACGATTCTTATGAGAATTTTTGTATTTATTATTCTTAATAAGGTATTAATTTTAACTTTCTACCGTGCTGATAAAAGAACACGGTACAAACTTACGATAAAAATATGCAATAATTATTTGTTTTTAAACATGATAATGCCAAGTTCACGATTCTTATGAGAATTTTTGTATTTATTATTCTTTAATACAGGAAAAAATATACGATCACGAATAATGAAACAGCATCAAGAATGACATTGAAAATCATATACAGTAAGACACCGTTTAACGCGGGGGATACGTTCAAAGAAACTAAACGCTAACCAAATAGTGTTAAACGAAGTCATAACACGTAAATAACGAAATAGGTGAAACAGAGTGAATAAAAAAATATATATACCACTTTTTTATTTTGTAACATGTATTATTGTTATTGTATTACATTAATTATAGGTATTTTTTGTAAAGAAACTAAACGCTAACCAAATAGTGTTAAACGAAGTCATAACACGTAAATAACGAAAAACATGAAACAGAACAGTGAATAAAAAAATATATGTACCACTTTTTTATTTTGTAACATGTATTATTGTTATTGCATTACATTAATTATAGGTATTTTTTGTTCCTAATATCGATTTGTATTCATTAATCATTCATAAAAATCAAAAATATTCGAATAAATAATTTATGTTTTGAGGAAGGTTCTTCCTCATATGACACTTTTTGTTTTCTCGTTAATAAGTTATCTAATGTCGTGTTCCTTTTTCTCTTTCCTTCAGCAAGCAATTGTCGATATCGAGACATCGCATCCATGATACGCCTTTGAACTTCTATCAAAATTTGGATCATTTTGTATAACTGATCCACAATTTCCGTAATAGTGGTTAAACTTGTTTTGAGAAAAATTCGTTGCAAGTTCCTTTTGCTCCTCATCTTCAGAAATGCTTACTATGCAATCAATATATACGAAAGTTTATTAAAAAAAGATAAAGTCCGCAGTAAACTTTCGTATATATTGAGATCCGCCAAACTTCCATATGACCTCTAGTGAATTTTTTTGGAACTATTCAAAGGGTGAATCTTTTCAACACATGAACAAGCTTTGAGGTTAATACATGTGCGAGAATTCTGATGAGCATACGGGAATTTTGGATATATGTACGAGATACGAGCATACGTCTATCTGGTACCCGAGATTTACGATAATTTTCAGAATTCTTTTTTTTAAGAATAAAAATCAAAAAATTTTCTTCAACTAAAAAGTAGTCTCTCAGTTTGTATAGTTAGTTTTTCCTTTCATTGCTCATGAGAAATGAGTATAGTCTTAGGACTGAGTGTATCTTTCACAATTGGAATGGATTGCAGCGTTTTTAAATAAACTAGTCTAGATAAACTTTATCTTAAAATTTACGTTACAGGATTTTAAGTTTTCAATTTTTCAAATTTATCAATGTAATATATTTATCACATTATTGTAATAAGTAATTTTGTAATAAAATAATATAAACGTAATATATAGTGGATCGGGGGAAGTCGCCATACTTAAGCTTTTTGATCCTAAAACTCATATTAAATTTAAATATTTTCCTTTCATATTTTTTGTACTTAAACTTACAAGTATATGTTATATCTCCATCAAAATCTTTGATATAGCAATCGGGTAATTTTTTATTATTTTAATACTCTCAAAATCTTTGATATAAGCAATCGGGTAATTTTTTATAATTTTTTTCCATCAAAATCTTTGATAAGCAATCGGGAATTTTTTATTATTTTTTTTCAAAAAGTTACAATTAGTCATCTTACCCCGAATATTCCGGGTAAGATGGCCATCAAAATCTTTGATAAGCAATCGGGTAATTTTTTATTATTTTTTAAAAAAAGTTACAATTAGTTATCTTACAATTCTTAATTAGAGAAAAATAAGCATCTTCCCCCGATTACCATCTTCCCCCGATCCACTCTATAAAAATACTTTACTTAATTTCTCCGAAAATATCTTACATTCAAATTTTAGAGGACTCATAATAATAATTTAACTATCTGACAGACTTCTATAAAATTCAATAGAGTTCATAACATTAAAATTGACCTTGATGACGTACAGTTCGTTCCAAAACGATTGTCATCTAAGCGGAAGCTGTTCGGCTTCCTTACAATGCTTACAAACCAATGAGATTAATCGGTTCAGGCGCGAATTCGAGTTTGCAGAGCTTTGGACAATTCCATTTTATTTTTTCTAAGCAACAGGGTTAGGTAGGTTTAATGACAGGTGTTCAATCATTTTTTCCGAAAATTGATTTTAATGACAGGTGTTCAATCATTTTTTCCGAAAATTGATTTTGAGCATTTATTAGGAAAGTTTCAATTTATTATTTACAATTTAATTTATGTTGTTATTAATTTACGCAAAATGCAGCATTGTATAGTCGTAACTAAACGAGTAATTAAGCGATAAGTTGCACCAAGCAAAGCACTGGCAATAACATAATGGCGACTACGGGAAGTATTTTATTATTATTTTATTCTACTAATAAATCTAGTTATTATAATTCATAAAACATTTAAACTTCAAAAATTCACGTTTATGCAGATAAAATTTCATTCTTATCTCCGACCGGAATATATAAAAAAACTCTATATATAATTTATATATAATATATGGCG
>AYEL01081147.1:0-16286 GCA_000484575.1 Olivierus martensii | reverse complement strand
AGTATCTTTAATAAAAATTCTAATAGTTGTAATTTTAAAATATATATTCCTATATATAAATATACACACGATAAACTAGTTTATATAATTTATCGTGTCAGTAACTAATACCATAAAATAAATCCCTCTTCTGCATGATTTCATTTGATCTTAATGACATCATAAATAATTATGTCATCAATAATATGTATTAGGATAATGAATAAAGCAAATATTTTATCGATTATCCTGGTATTAACTTTAGAAAATTTCGTTCAAGGAACTCTGACGTCATTTCTCTTCTCATAATATCCATTAAAAAATTTATATGTTTACCAAAATTTACTTTAATGATGTTATTAAATATTTTAACGCCTCTTCATTGTTTTAAGTAATGACTTCCAGGAATATAAAAAGAAGAAAAATTTCGGTTTATCTAAAAAAAAATTTTTTTTAGTGAAAAGATAAAAGAGCTCTTTTACTTCAACAGTTTTCTAAAATAATTAATGAAAATACTTTATCTTTGCCTACAAAATTTATTTATTAGATGTGAATCAAGATATTAACACCTGTTCAATGTTGTATAATTAGACCTTTCACGAGGAGGAGCGCCTTCAGCAGACTTTTAAAGGTACTTCCTACAGCCTCCAGCTCTAAATTCTTCTATATATCTATATTATAATTTATTATTTTTTATAATGTATAACAGCATTATTTTTTTCTACACCATTCTAAAAAAATGTGGTCAACTTATAATAAAAGTAAACAACAAATAATTATACGTTTTCAGGAAATAAAGTTCCTTAAATAGTTTTAACTACCTGAATAAATAAAAAATTTTTAGCTGTCGCAGTAGTAGTAAAACATGTTGCAACTTTCCTTAATTACATATTTATTCGTAATTCATGCAAATATCAAATATATGTATATTTATCGTTGTTTTTTAAAGAAAACGTAAAATTAGTTAAATAATAAAATTTATATTACTTTAATTTTTTCATTTTTTTAAATATAAAATTGTAAAATGTTAGTGTATTTTTTCGCAATTAATTTTAATTAAAAACGAAACTGTGCAGATCTATACGATATTTGGCGAAAATACAATCAAATATCATAAGGAACAAGCGACGTAAGTAATCATCAAGAGCCTCAAGTCTCCCAACCACATTCCTATGACAGGAAATGGTATGATGTGACGAGAAAAAATACACGAATCATGGTCCATCGACTACCTGGGTGTGCCAGATACTTGTTGGTTGATGCTTTGACACAAAACTGTGATGTACTGTTATATGAAAATTTTAAAACAAAATATTTGATAAATATGCACCATCAATGATGCATATTAGTATTATTATAAACGACATTTAATACATATTTCCCTATTAATATCGTGTTTAATAAAATTATAATTTGTATTAGAGCAATAATCTTTTATTAGCATGATAATATTAAAGCAGGATATTGCTGTGACCTGACCTTTCTGATCTGCTGTGAGGATTGACCCTGTTAGTTTAGAACAAAGCTGAGCCATAACTGTCATGTCTCCCTCTGATATGTGATACTGAGACATCTATTGATTTATACGATGGATATATTTTCGTGATTGTTCTAAAAGTTTCAAGGGAGGGGAAAAAATTCTGAAGTATTGTCAGACGTTTTAAAACTCATTTATAAATGCCAATTTTTTAAACAATATGTTTATATATTTTAAATTGAATTTTTCAAACTGAAGATCGCCTTATCTCTTCCGTTGAAGATTTGGCGTATTTTGTTTATGTTGTACATCATTGAAGCAGAATAAATTTATGGATGTATTCTTTCAAATATATAGAAGTATTTCGTGTACGTATTACTTATAAAAATCAAACCAAGTTTGTGTCTGTAAAGTTACTAGACAAGCTTCAGACTCCTCCCAAATCTGTCTTTATTGATTGGCTGTAGTGTCTATCATAGTCAGGGAGTGGCAAGAATAGTATAGTTGACAAGTAATACTTCTGATTTGTAATGAAATTCGAAATATTACAATAAATCATGCGTTACTTTTTTGTTCTTTTTATATAAAAATTAATCATCCTAATTTTTGTTATAAATGTGTTAAATATTCAATAAATCAAACTGCTTTTCTGACCTTTATTCTTATGTCATTCTCATCAACGTTAAAACAATATAAAAATTTATTTTTTTTTTCATAAATTAAATGTTTAATACATCGCTTACATGCACTATTATAATGGGTTTTTTTTTATATAATTTATATTAAAAATCTTACGAAACATAAATAATTACTGTATAATTTACTTCCTCATATAGTTGTTTTATTCCAGAGGTTTCCTTTGTCAACATCAGGTACTTTGTCTAAATCATGTGAAACGTCACATGATTTTAATGCTTTTGATCAAACATAAACTATCTTTTATAAAGATAAGGACACACTTTCAGAGATCAGTTTCTAGAATAAACTAATCAATATTATTTATCGAATGATCTAATAAAATTTATCTATTGATAAATTATATTAAACATAACTGTTTTTCTATTATAAATTGTTAGCAAAATTATGTTTCTGTTTAAAGCATTATCAGTGTTTATGAGATGTTAAAATTTATAAAACTGACACTGACAATCGAATCTTCAGACTCATCACAAAGTCTTTGTCCGCCATGTTGGACAGTTATTATTTAACAAAAGGATTTTCTTTTGTATATATCTACTGCTAGAAAACATTAATAAAAACATAAATTATACGACTTTGTTAAAAATAAAAACGAAAATAAATTATAAAAATGCATTATAAAATACATTTTTATTTACTATATAAATTTCTAGATGCCATAAAATAAATTGACAGAATCATATGTTAGTTTGTATTTATTGCTATTGTTATTGATACCATTTATCTATATGTAACAAAATAATTAATCTAAATGGATACAATTTTTTGTTTTATATAATTAATGCATTTTTATTTTGGAATCCAGATAGGAAAATGGTGTCACAAACAATTTTTAGAAAAATCTCATGATATATTAATAACGATTATCAGAAGAAAAATCAAAATATCATTTTGTTATAAATAAAACTTACATGGAGTATTTAGAAAAACTTACAACGTGATGAGTAATATATAAGCAGCATAAAAAAACGAAAAAAGTGCATAAAAAACATATTTAGAACATGCTTATAAAAACTTATAACCGAACAAAATAATTCACAAATTAATAAAAGTAATAAATTTTTAATAAAAATTTGATTATGTAAACGTCAGAAAGAGTTATTATATACAGTATTAATATTATAAGGTTATGCCATCATAAAAGACGACGTTATCAAGATATTTTTACGTATAAAACGATGCTATCTATATAAAGTTTAAATGTTATCAGTTAAAAAAATTTAAGCCATTAAATAATGTGAAAAGTTTTGTAAATCGCTGATTTTTTTAATAGACACTTTCTATAAATAAAGTTGTAAAGAATAGAAGTACAATAATGATCAACAATTTTTTCCTTTCAACTGTAGACCAATCCAACTATTCATTAGAGGGGAAGTGGAGTAGAGATGTGCTGCAGAAACAAGTTCAGCAACTCACTGTTATTGACTATTGCAGTTATATCAAAAAAAAGTTATATATACTATATACTAGTATATTTTCTAAAATTAAATACCAAAGAGATTATCCGATACATTTTATTCGAATTAATTAAAAGCTTATAATAACAAAAACAATAATAATAATAATAATAATAATAACACAAGAACACGCATACTGTTGCAGCTTATTATCGAAATGAAATTTGAATAAAAATACCTATGTATGGCAATGACCTGTTTAAATCATTAATATGCTGTTTTAAATGATCGTGTCTTTAAAGTCGAATTTATAATACAAGAATATTGATTAACATGCAAATTTAATTTTTGGTGAGCAATAAAATGTTAACAAGAAAAAAACTATATATATATGCAGCATATAAATGCTTATAATTCTTATGTTAGAAATGTTGGAACAATGACATATTTCTGCCTCGTTTCTCTTGGATAGATAACGTGGGGTGAGTGGAGTGTACAAGTTGTTCCAGATGGTAATTTCTTTGTCAGTTCTTTTACCAATATTGGATTTCGAACTAAAACGAATACTTTTCATCTTAAGCTCATTATCTTCAGCTAATTACGTGTTATGATTTAGATAAATTTAAATCTTTCTCATCAGATGTATAAAGAAAAAATAATAAGTGAATGGATTTTTGTTCACTTTCTTTTCTAAAATGTGCTGAACTGATTCGATAAATTTTTTTTCTTAAGCGAAACGAACGATGTACTCTCAATTCCGCTTTAAAATAAAGAAGAGGTCTTTTTAAAGTGCTGGTTTCGCTCTCTTGAGAATTATGAAAAGGCTCTAGAGGCAAAGAAGTATTAGAAATATATAGTATATATATACGAGAAATTTTATATATATATAAGAAATCCCCTTCGTTCGCTTTCTCTGGGGAAACATTACCAGAAACAGTGATCACACTTTCAAAAATTTTCAGACACACATTTATATTACTCAAGTGACTAACATGTTAAAAGCCTTAGGTTAGTTTCGTAAAATGACGCGTATAATAATGTAAGGTGTTAACAATGACTTATTTACAGTCATAAATCTTCCATTTTCGAGTTAAATCGGCGTAATATATTAAACCAACCAATATTTGTTTAAACTATAAATTGCTATCATAAGTTTACATTTCTTGGAAGTGAAGTGTTTCGTTAAATAAACTATACTGAAATCTAATCAACGTTAAAAATATAAAATGTTAAATTTATCACATAATATATTAGTTAATTATTATACTATATATCATAACTTCAAAAATCTCAAATTATGTTACGATTTCATGAATTGCAACATGCTTACATGTTAAATTCTAAAAATATGCTGTTTGAAATGGAAACCATACGATGCATATATTTTAAATATTCAAAACTATTATGCGTAATTTTTTCCTCGTAGAGAAAACATATTATAATTAAAACAGGTAACGATTCTTTAATTTTTCCTCTTAACATGTTTTTAAAGAATTCAATCTTAAAAAAATAATAATAATGTTAGAAAACAAGTTTCCTCAGGCGATTGATTTTTATTATTAACATTTTTGTCTGTATATCTAAAATCATCATCGCATTAAATAATTAAATACATACTTTATTAACGAGATTATTATACTGCTGTAAACGCCATATTTTATACAGCTACATTTCTATTTATAGCAGACAATCTGGCATCTGTTCCTTGCTTGCACCTGTAAACAGAATACAGTATGTTTCTTATACAAGTAACCTCAATTTTCAAATATAAAGTATTTAATTTCAAAAAAAAAAACTTATTTCAAGACATAATAAAAAGCTTTTAAACATTTATTTTAGTATAAATATAATATCAATATATTTTAAAATTCCGTTTTATAAAACTTTATATAGTACTATAGTTGCTATTGTAGTATCTGCAAATAATTAAACTACAATAATATTTATTTATTTTTAAAGTGTCATTATTGTTATCAGAAGAAAATTAGTATGTAGTGTCCAATTAGCATTATTACTAATTTAGCAACTCCTTTGCTAATTTGTTGTTCAATTAGTAATTGTATTCAAATATTCTTAATGAGAATTAAAACTATGTTTAGTATGATCTTAAAAGTATTAAATCGTGGAAATTCGATTTTATAAATGATATGGATTATGCTTTTGTCCATTAGATGCTATTATTCAAACATTTTATAAAATTGTTATTCTATGCAAAATCATTTATTAAAAAATAAAATATTAAATATTAAATGAATGTAAAGAAAAATAAATTATTAAATCCCGTTAAGAGAAAAAAATCCATTTTATCGTTGTTTTTACAAAATATAAATTATTCTATTGGATTTTTGTATGGCTTTTCTTTTTTGCCAAACAAGTTCAAAGATTATTATTATTCTTTTCCTGAAAAGAATTCTGTGTTAGTGGTATTTTGGTATGAGTAATGACACTGTGTCATGAGTAACTGGCAACGAAGTGAAGATCTTACAAAAATCGATAATGACAATCTAGGATCAGGCGCTTTCATTACTTAAAGAAATCTTTTTATATGAAGGAAAAAATATTTAGAAAACACTTTATCTAAAGTTATCTAATTCGATAAATTTTTATCCTTTTCATTAGATAATTGCTGTATGTTATTTTAAAATACAAAAAAAGGGGGGCGACGAATTTAATTCCTGTGAGTTTTAAAATATAAATAATACGGATATCTATAATTAAATATTATTTTTCTTTTTAGAAAAACATTCGTGTTTTTAAGCATTGAGTACGTTTCATATTCAGCCTGTTCTACAATGAACTTTGTTTACAAAAGTCGATAGGGAGGCCACGTCATCCTCCTTTCAAGTGAACTGATATGGAAGACTATTGCTTATGATAAAACACTTACTTTATTAAAAAATATGTCATGTAGTTTATTATAAATCCTATGTTTACATTAATTGCAAATTACGCATATTTTTCTATAATTAATTTGTTTACATTTTTAGTAAAACAATACTTATTAATTTTGTAATAACTCAGTAAAAGTTTGCCACATCCTTATTGTGCAATGTTTCAAGCATACAAATAAGATCAAGGTGTATATATATATATATAGCTCATTTCCCGTAAATATAAATAATGATTTAGTTTATAAAAGATTATTATTATAATATTTAAATTTCAAAAATGAAGTAAATGAAAATCTATAATAAAAATGATGTAAGGCGGTGCGTCAATCTTGAAAATGGAAAATCTAAAAAACAAACATCATTATTACAGGTGAGAAGCAGATGCCGTTCCAATTTAATATAGGATGGAAGAGTTCATTCTCTGACACGACATAAGTCACAACCGACTGGTTATCTGCACACTCGTCTAGTCAAGGTCATACAACAAATGGCATAATGCCATGAAATTTGTACTTCTACTACTACAAATTTATTTTGTAATTATTATCTTTAAAATTAAAATTTTAAAAAATCATTACTCAATAGTTAGAAATAATCTGAGAAAAAAAATCTTTTCTACGACTCTTTAAAATACACAATATAAGATGATGTACAGTATATACAATGTATATATACAAATATATTATACATATACTATACGTATATATATTATTATGTATCACAAGGAAATTTTCTTTATAAATCGCAAAATATTATTGAAAAATGAAATTTTTATACCATTTTTCATAAAAATAAATGACATGCCAGGAATAATTTCGCAACATTTTATGAAATGACATCATTGCAAGTTTCCTTAATATAAATTATTAGTTTAACTATTTTATTAATATCCAATTAATTAAATTTATAGTCAGATAAAAAATTTATAAAAAATGATTTGGCTTTCTTTGTAGATTAAATATAATTTCTTCAGATGGAAACTTTTTAATTATAATATATTAAAATTATTTTATTTCTAAAATCAGTAAGCAGATTAATCCAAATATGATGTTTAAGTACAAATCTATTTTAATACTGCCTATTTTTGTTATATCATCTCTTCTATCTTAAACATACAGTTTAGTATTGCATATACAGGTACTGTATATGATATACATAAGGATTATATAAATAGCAATAATATATGTATTCCATACAATTGAAATATATCTCATAAATTTTTACTTGCATAATGCATTTGTAAGCTTTCTAAATAAGTTTTTTTTTTGTTTCATTAAGCTCTAGAGAAGATATGGTTTCATTAATTCTAAAAGTGATGAATTTATAATGTAATTTTAAATGGTTTATGAGTTAATTTTAAATACTGTATACTAAAAAAAAGCATTTAAAAATTTTTATTTTATATAAGTATAGTTAAAATTTGATTTAGAACCAGAATTTTAAAATTTGTTTACAAAAATGATATAATGATTTTTTGTATAATAAAATTATAGAAAAATTCATTATTTTTAAAATCAAAAACTGCTTATTTATTTAATTAAAAATATCAGTTAGACATAAATGTTGTGAATATAAAACAGCAGTTTTGTAAATGTCATAAAAATCCTTAATTATATGCATATATATGTATAGTAACATATTATTATATTTATTATGTGTGAATAAATATGGTTTATATAAAAATGCTACACTATAAACCTATTTAGAATCTTTCATTATAAAAAAAATCTGTAAAAATTTAAAAAAATATAATTATTTCAAATGTTGTTAGTGCTGTTATCATACATTAAGTACAAATAAACTTATATGTAAATAGGAGAGAGATGATATACTGTATTTAGAAAGCAACTTTCATTTAGAAAAAGGAATATTTTAATTTTAATAAATTTAATAATTGAAAATTATTTAAAACTTGCCTGATTGCAATTGAACGACGTAAAGATTTAAAATAGCAAGTCAATATTTTTCTTTATTTACAAAAGCAAAATTTATGTCTAATTTTAATATGTATAATTTTCTGAATTAATCTAATTTAAATATATTTATGATTAATTTGTTTGTTTTCAGGACATGTTCAGAAGTGGAAAATATGTTTACCTTTTTCTGATTTAAACAGATTGTTATTGTTAAAATTTGAAAATTTATTATATAGCATCAATCAACAATATGAAAGTAATGAAAAAAAATTATAAATTAATCTTACTTATATTATTATATATTGTTCTTATGTTTAAAAGGAAGAGGATTAGTATGTTTAAAATGTGTTTCTTTAAATTAAAAATGATTTCTTCTTTTACTTAGAGAAGACTTTTATGAACTTGCCTGCTTTGATTACCAACTTGGATATAAGGAGGAAGCCAAGATGGCAGCTTAAAATTTTCCTTCTTAAAACTATAGATCTTTTAAAAATTATAACTAATTAAACTTGTCAATCCTTTGTCATCTTAAAAAAGCTAAAAATCTATTCAAATGATCAAAAAATACAAAAAATTTTAAAAGAAAACAACCGAAGGATAAACTTTATGATACCGTTAGGCCTAATAAAAACCCCGCTCGTACTACTTAACACGGATAGGAATCGGGACAAAAAAGAAATATTATATAATTCGAATAGTAGAGAATATGTAAATTGCAAAATTTTAGAATTTTATCAATTTTATTAGTGTTTATTTTTGATGTAAAAACCTATTCATTGAAAAAGTGTGGTTGGTTTGTACAGAATGCGCATGCGTCTGGCGAAGGACTGGGGGTGGCTGGCATGGATGTTGAGCTGAGACTGTTGGACATGGCGACGGCGGCGGACGGCGGCCAAGCAATATTGAAGGGGTCAAAAATATGGGTCGTTGTCGAAGAGGCCTTAGTTGATGTCATCGTTGTATCTTTCACTTCTGGAGATAAAACGTTTCAAGGAGCGTTACTGGATATAACAAAGAAGTGAGTAAATCGTGTGGAATTTTCACTTAAAGAATAAACATGACTTGAGTTGGTGTTTTCTATATCACTGTTGCTTGCTATTTTTCTCACAGTAATTAAATTATAAAGTTTATTTACATTTTATCGATATCTACGTTATATAACAAATTTAATGATATATAATATGTTTAATAACATTGAAAAATTAAGAAGTTAGATCAAAATAGAAAATGCATATCACGATTCGGATTTTATGCATCTTAAAATTAAAATATCTTTATAACTTTCCATAGGCCTTAATTTGATTTGATATAATAAATATCTTAAAATATTTTTAAACAGTTTTCCATGATTTTTATTTTAGTTAACATAAATTTGATTATATAATTTTTTAAAAAAGAGTATCAGTGTGAATCGAACCTGTATCCTAAAGGTTGGGGCCGGATGTTAAAAATTAAGTGTGCCTAGGCATCTGTTATATAAATGAAGATTCAATATCTTGGGGTCCCCGGAGGGGACCTGCGGGTGTGCTCACCCCTTAAGACGGACTCTATTGATAACAAAGAAAGATAATGTCTTAACACAAATCTTTGACAGGTTATCTATCTTTGTTATCGATTTTTTATTGTATTTATCAATGTATGATTGGTAAATATGATAAAAAAAGAAAATCTTGCAAATGTTAATGATTTTATTTTGCTTATTATAACAGGAACTGTTCTTTTGGAGTTATACCCAGACCTGAAGATCCTTTTGGCCAGTCTGCTGTACTTGATGTCTCTGTAGAAAATGAATTAGAAGAGAATAGGTATCCTACCCTTAGTCAGAGGTATACTTATTTTCAACCTCGTTTAGGTGAACCAGCACCTAATCAGAAACGAACAGTGCCACGTCAAAGGGACCAGAATGTACGAATGAGACGCCTTAGGCCACGTCAAGTGCTATGTTCTCATTGTCAAACTCTATGCAACGAATCAGTCAGTGTACAGTCGGGTAGCATAAGTAGCAGTACAAACAAACCTAAATATATGAGTACTAGAAATAGAGTAAATAACTCTGATAGGAATGTAGTGAACAATAATAATGTAGAAATAAAACAAGACGTTAATAATAGTGACGTTCGACCTGGAAATGCACCTAGTCTTAATGAAGCATCAGAACCAAAAGTTGCAGAAGAAGCCACAGATGATCACACCAAACAGTGTGATCCTGTGGAAGCGTGTCATGCAGGAAATGGAGAATATCAAGCTGTGTCCTCTAGTGAATTAACTAGCAGGATGGTGTTGAGAAAAAGGAAACTACCTAACCATGTGGGTGATTATGTAGAATTGACTAAACAACGTAAGACGGAAGTTTTAACAGATAACAATACTTCTAATGATACACTGAAGTCACAAATGACTTGTCCAGTCATAAAAATATCCTATGCCAACCCACAAGGTAAAGACACTGTGTTAAAAATCCCAGCCCGTTTGCCTACGGGGAATGAAGAACAGTTTGTTTGGTGCGATCAATTAGACAACAAAGCAGCTAAAAAAGCACTGAAGAAAGCAAAAAAAGAAGCTCATAGAAAATCGTGGTGCGAATTAATAGACAACGGCGATAATTTAGAAAAGAATAAACACCATCATCACCATCACAAACACAAATTAAAAAGGAAAAGAAAACGTAAGGAATTTCTAGATAAAGATGATAATTATGATTCCGAAAATGTATACAGTGAAAAACTAAGAACAGAATTGGGATTGTTAGAAGGTCAACCCGGTTGGAGTCTTTGTTCTACAGACAATAGCGAAGATTTGAAAGAAAAAGATTTTTTAGACGACGTTAAAAATAAATGTTTGAAACAAAAGTTATCGATAAGTCTACGCAGACTTAGTGCTAAAGCTTATAAAAGGTGTAGTCCCAAATACGGGAATAAGGATTCTAATGGTAGTAGTTCGAGTGGAAGCGATAGCGAATGTGATGTGCCAGATTTTCCAAAACACGAACCACTACGCGATATGGATAAAGTCAAACCTCTTATGATGAGGCTAAGTACGCACAATGTTAAAAAGTGCCTGTTGGATAACGAAAGAGAAATGGCTGTAGGCGATGTCGTATGGGGTAAAATTCAAGGCTTTCCTTGGTGGCCTGGTAAAATTTTAGCCCTTTCTGTATCCCAAAGAGATAATGGTGCAACTCTTAATCATCAGGCACATGTAGCATGGTTTGGGTCTTCTACGTCATCTTACATGTCATGCAATCAATTGACGCCATTCCTTGATGATTTTAAATTACGGTACAATAAAAGAAAACGAGGACCTTATAAAGAAGCCATTAAACAAGCGACGATCGAAGCACAAAGTGACTTGCTTGACGACATCATATGCGACGAAGGAATTTCGTAGAAGAATTTCAAATATAAAATATATTTGTACAGTGTTTTATATTCTATTTTAACGTAGCTGTGCGCACTGTATATACTGGGCGCAATAACCAGGAAGTGGAGGTTATCCAGTATTTTCTTACCATTATAAGTTCGGTGACTCAGCAAATTCTTTTCTTCAAAAATGGTTGCGAATGTTCAAACAGGTGTTTTTCATTATTCTCTCTGTGCACGGATAAGTTGAAAAAGCCAAATAAAATAAGAATTGTACAGTTTAATTTGCTTATTATTATTTTTTTAACTTTATATTTCGATGTGTTTGAAATTTCGAAAAATATTCTTCTTAAAAATCTTTTGCATTAAGAAGGGGGATTTTTGTACCGTCAATTTAAAAAATTGAAATGAATGTTATTTTGGGAATTTATGAAGATAAACGTATATATGTATATCATTTCAGCCGTGATACTCATGCAAAAAATTTTTTTTTAACTGGTGATGAATATTCCAATTTAAAATATTTTTTTAAATTTAATAATGTTTATCTAATATCTTATCTGCACAGGTAAGCATAAATTTTATTGATTGAAGCTATCAAAAATATTAATTTTGTATAGCTTCCTGTTTTTCTCTTGCAATCTATAAAAGTAAGAAGAAAAAAAAAAAACAGTATGCATTCAGCCAACATTTTATCTGTATTTCTAACCGGTTTTCGTATGTTAATTTTTTTTAGTCGAATTGCTTGTTCTGAAAAATAATTTATAACGAAATAACCTACTCTTCCATAGAATTATTTATTACATCGTTTAGAAGGATTAACAGCTGTGATGACGTCGATATAACGTAATAGCATGATTCAAACCCAAATATGTTACGCATAAAATTTTAAATCCTTTAAAATTAACGATGGCATTATGGCACTTTTTAAACTTACGTTATGAGCATCAGTAGACAATTATGATTTATTAATTTTGAGCTTTGATCAAAAATGGGGGGACGATAATTATTTAATAAACTTGTTATTCCTTTCAACTTGTTAGCCAATAGATGGAGACACTTTATTAATTACGTGACCTTCTAAAAAAATATATATATATTAATACCCGCTGAGGGCCCCCAATGAGTTATGAGTTCATCTCCGGAAATTAAATGTTTGGTTTAAGTTTCTAGATAATGTAAAATTAGTAAATTAATTTTTTTTTTTTTTTGTAATTTTTAATCGCCATTATGATTTCGAGTAAAATTAATGAACAATGACTACTATTATTACCTTAATTAGACTATTTTAAAATGGGTTTGAGATTCGTTTATGATGTTTTCTTCCATTTAAAATGCACAGATGGAGAAACGAATAAACAATTCACAAATTTTTAATATTGTACTGTACATTTTTTTTAAATAATAAATTTAATAATATATAAAATTAAAAAAAACGACCTTAATATGATAGAAGCTCAATTATTAAAATTAAATTAACTTTTTTTTTTTTAGTCATATATTAAACAAGAAGAATAAGTTTTTGATCAGATGACATTAATTACAAAATGAAGTATTTTATAAAAATAAAAATTTATTTCTGTAAAGAAAAACGAGTATGATCAAAAAAATTTATAAAAGTTTATCGGACAATCGATTAAAAAAACAGAGTTGGAAATGAGATGATAAGATTAATTTTAGATTAAAAATTACAATAATTAAACAGATGATAAGCAATTTTGATATTGCACAAACGTTTTTAATTGTTTTAAATAAAATTATAAATTTTCGATGAAATTAACCAATTATTTTAACACCTTATAATATAATTTTTGAAATTTAGAAATAAATTTAATTTAATGTACAACTGAAGCTGATACAACGGAGTAAGTAAACAGAGAGTTTAATGGATGAAAACGTTTTAATCTAATTTCCTTTGAAGAAAGCAAGTTGAATCTGGGTATATTGCATTTGATAAGAAGAAGCAATTCCTTTGTGAGATATCTTGGAGAGCAAAGTTGAGTGACTTTTTTTTTCGTTGGTCTGATAATCGTTTTCGGTCTAATAATCCTTCAGATAATGCTTGACTTCTGCTATTATCCTAGCAAGTACAAAACCTTTATCTTTCACTTTTCTCCTTTAAAAATAATAAATTAAATAATAGAATTTCAGACAAAAAAATTTTTTAATTTGTATTCAGTATTCATTTCTATATGGATTTATTTTAATTAATGATTACTTGCGCGTTATATAAATTTAATTTAGATCACAAAATGCCAGATAGCATTCAGAAGTTGACCTAATTAAACTGATTGGTTATATACGTGTACTTTTAATTATAATTAAATCGTGATAATCTTGAAAACTTATTTTCGATTTTTGACTATCCTTTATTAAATTATATTGTGTGTTTAAATAATCATTTCTATCCTAAATTATGTTGTTGCGCCACTTTTCATATTTATTTTAACGTTTCTATTTTAAACAAAAGTTTTATTTATCAATGACTGATAACCTATCGCTGATTACTATTACTCTCATAAATCAAAACAATTCACTTTATCTGAATGATTTATTTATTATAGATTAAAAGGAAGTAAAAACGCCATATATAAAGAGAAGATAAAGAAATTTTTGATTATGAAAGAACTATTATGAAAAAAAAAAAATAAGAAAAATAATAGCTGTTTAACAACTTTGAAAGTTAACTAGGTTAATATATTTTGGAATTTTTCCATTATGTATTTTGTTAGTACAGCAATATTTAGTTTAAAAATGCAAACGCCAATTTAAAAAACAAAATACATTTATCATCTATTATTTATTACTCTTATAAAACAACACGGATAGAATTTACTATGAGAAGATAAAGTAAAGGAAAAATTCTATTTCTGTTTTTATATTAAAATAATAATTAATTAATTTAATCCATATTCATTTTAGAATTAACTTGAATATTATCTACATTCTTAAATTGCCTCATTATTCTTTCAAAAAATTTATTCGGATTTTTAAAATGTATGCTTTTAAATCAAATTTAAAACATGGATAATTAAAATGAAACTTTATTATTTTAAATTTTGAAAAATTTTCGTAATAACTATAAAGATTATTTAAATTTTTAAGGTATATTTTAAGACGAATCTTTGAATATTTTAGAAAGTTTAGTCGTTAATTAGACTATTTCATTATGTAAATGGCAGCTAGGATTATTATTTCGTATTTATTGAAGTCTTACAAATGAATATTTTAAAGATGAAGACCATAAAAATGAATGACCATAAAGTATTCCCCATGTACCAATCTAAATCGAAAAGGACCAATGTCAATTGGTCAAGGTACCCAATGAATAGCCTCTTCTTTCAGTTGTGTGGGGCCCATTCAAACAGCGGTATGCCACTGAGAATCTAGTAGATGAAAGAATTGATGAGTCTACAGATGGACTGTCAAGATATACACCAATATACGAATGGAGATCGGGGGTCGATTGGTTATATGGTCCCCCATGGTCCTGTAACGACTCCAGAAGGTGTGCTGCTGTAGTTTATTCTCAGGATTTGGCTGATCTACTACGATGTATCTCTCGAAAAATGAGCTTGATCTAATAAAGTGTTTATTCTTTTAATTATTTATTAAAAAAAAAATTTAGCATTTCCATAAAGTTACTTGGCGAACAAAACGGATATCAATTGCAAAACACCATCAAAAATTTTTAAACATTATCAAAGACAGGTGTTCTAAGTCATTAATTTTGCGATAATAATAACTTATCACTTCTCTAACAATATGGCAAAGTAAAATTATATAGAATTTGCTTGTTAAATTAATGATATACGATAATTTTAAAAAGAAAAATTGTTTACAATTGACTAAAAATGATATATTTATACATATATATAGTATAATAAAATTTCCAAAAATGATTATTTAAACATAGGTAATTTTATATTATACAAAATATAAATTTTGAAAATACAGTATTATTTTAAGTTTAGTTATAGTATTATTTTAAGGTTAGACATTTATGAAATTTGATTTTAAATTATAAATGAATAAAATTATTAATTATACGTTCGAAAGTTAACATTTATTTACTTTATAAAATACTTTTAATAATTATATAATTACAATAGGTTTATATGTCAAAATTGGGCGGAGATCATTGATGTTATGTTGTTTGGATGATTATCTTTACAAAATGAATGTAGGTGTGGTTTTATTAATTAATGGGAGTCTTGGCTATAATGATGTATGAAATTAGTCACACTTAATCATCGATAGCCACAGTTAAAGTATAATCTACTTTTTATTTATTTAAAAGCTATTTAGCTCTCGACGAAAAATTCAAGATTTTAGTTTGTTTAAAATAAGAAAAAAAATTTGAAGCATGAAATAACTTTTTTATGCATTGTATATATTTATTTATGGAAGAAAGCACTTGAACAGTTATAATGTCAGTAAGTTTTATACTGTAAAAGTATCATTGTACTCGTATATGTATAGGATATATAAATCATTGTTAAGAAATTTTATCATTAAGTAAATAAAATGACACAGCAACATTTAAAAAAATAAAGTACAATTATTTT
>AYEL01081145.1:0-15035 GCA_000484575.1 Olivierus martensii | reverse complement strand
TTTTGTTTATTAGAAATAATGCTTAAATTTAATTTTGGTATTTGCCTATTTGGTATGTAATTAAAATTTAAAACTCTAAAAAGAAGCTTTTACTTTTTAATCCAGTGTTAATTTTATTTTAACAGGCATTTATGCTAGTTAGAACTTGGAATAGTTATTTAGAAATTATATTTAAAGTAATTTTGGCATAACTAAATGCTTCCAGGGAGAAAAATTTTATTATTATTCAAATTTCAATAGCAGTAAAATAATTCATGTAAAATTTTAGAAGGACATACATTTCTCTTTTCAGTGTATTAAAGTTGCTAATTGTTATCTCAGTTGTTGATATTGTAAATTGTAACAACCTATACATAGCCCAAATTTTGGATAATATCTCTTAAAAATTGTAAGAAAGTATGGGCCAAACTGCTATAAAATTAATATAAAGTAGCCAGAAGACTCACTTGCAATAATAAAATATTAAAGTTAACTATGCAGGAGTTGGAGTCAAATCTTACAAATTTTTGGGAGTCGGAGTTGGATTTTTTTTAAAGGTTGAGTCGGGAGTCGGAGTCGGATTTTATTTGACAGATGGAGTCGGAGTCGGATCATTTACTATCCGACTCTGCAACGCTGGTTTATAATAAAATAATAGAAATTTGAATACATATTAATAATTCTGATGATGATATATAAATCTCAAAATAACTGAAAAAAATAATTTTTTATACTATAATTTGTCGATTTTGGACAAAATTTATAAATTTTAATTTTTCATATAATCCATCCTCTCCTTATGCGATTAATGGTTCCATAAATCGAATGATATATAAACATGGAAATATTATTTAATGCTTCTTAGAAATAATCGTTGCTTGCATTTGACACGGAACTTTTCGTATGCTCTACGATTCTATTTTTTATCTTTTTATGATATTTCTTATAGTTGTTTCTCCATTTGTTTGCACAAGCAATATCTACAATTTTTTTATCTTTCTATGTTTTATGATTTTTAATTTATTTTCCAAATTAATTGTTCCTCTTCTTGAGATTTTTTTATTAAAATTATCTTCAGTTTTGTTTCTTCGCTATCTATACAATTTGAAGAAAAAAATTATTTATTAATTAGACAATAGATGGCGTTACTAATTTTTAAAAACTGCATAACTTCGAAACCTCATAAATAGAGGATTGGTTGTAATTAAAAATGTCATTTTTAAATCATATCATATGGTAAGTTAGTGTATGCATTGCTTTACGTTGAAAATATAGGAATTATCTAAAATTTGCACATATCAAACTACAGTAGTGCCTCGCAATTCGTCACTAATCCGTCGCCGAAGTAATGTCGAATTGAGAAACTGTCGAATTGCTGGAGCTTGCAATTCGACACTAACCGTCGCCGAAGTAATGTCGAATTGAGAAACTGTCGAATTGCGGGACACTATTTCCCATATAAGACTATGTAAAATAGATTAATTCGTTATCGGTCTATTTCCCATATAAGACTATGTAAAATAGATTAATTCATTATCAGTCCCATCTCCCATATAAGACTTATGGAAAATAGATTAATTTTATCGGTCCCCATCCCACTCCCTTAACGGGTGAGGTGAGAGAGATACACTATATTATTTAGTTTATTATATGTGTTTTACTATTGTATGACACACTAAATTTCAAAATACACTATTTTATACAACAACACACAATTTATTAGCCCTTAGATATTGGAATAAAGTCTTCCAGGAGACCCCCTACCACCCATAATCTTCTCTTTCTCTTTCTAATTATTTATTATTTTCTAATATCAAAAAATATTTTTTCTATTAAAATTTCAATGAGGTTATAGTGTATCATTAACAAATTCCTATTGTAATTTCGATCCTTTAAATTTACTCAGTGATATTTTTAAATACAGTAAAACCTGTCTAAGCTGGAAACCTACTCAGCAAGGAAAATATTTTTATTCCCAAACAACCTCCATAGAAATAACGAAGAAAATATCTGTAATTTCTTTTATTTGTAATTTGATTATCTGTAATTTTTTTGTTTTTCTTAAATGACTGGATTAAAGATTAACATTTTATTATTACAATTGAAAATAGATCTCATTAAAATGTATCGAAAAGGATAAAATGAAACTTAACGAAATGGCAGTTAAATTTAAATGTGGAAAATTTCGAGTTTATGAAATTCTAAAGCACAAGGATAAAATAAAAGAATAATGGGTAATAATTACAATCATGGAAAGAGAAGCATGTTTGGGCGAACATGCAAAACAAAAAAACTTAACGAAATGTGGAAGTCAAAATACACTCTTGTAATTTTTGTACAGGTACTTTAAGTAAAATTTAAAAATAAAACATGTAATTCAGTCCTTGTTGCATGTTTTTCTAATACAGTATTATATGTCCAGTTTATTTGTTTTTCAAAAATACCCTGTGCATTTTACTATATAGGCTAATATAAACTGTAGTAATTTGGTGCTCTATTTTATTTATATATTACTAAAATATGTATTATTGCAGGAATAATGTAGAGTAAATGCATTAAATGTTTTTTTTTTATGCCAGAGTGAAATCTGTGTAAGCTGGAAAACTAAGACAAGGTGGAAAAATTTTCCGGTCCCTTGGGATTCCAGCTTACACCCGGCGTTGTTCGGGAATTTCAGTTTATATGGCAACTCTTTGTTATCAAGATGTCGGCATCCTTAATAGTAATTGAAAGATTATAATTACTTTATGTGAATTTATAAGTTATATTAGTGTGAATTAAGATGCCAAATCACAAGAGACAAGATGGTCACTTTTAGAGTCTAACAGGCTGACCAAAACCAACGGGTGGACTCATTCGGAAATTGAAGGAATGCTGTTCAACGGATCCTATGGATTTATTGATTTTATGGATAAGTTTACAATAAACGATGCAGAAGTATCATTTGCCTGAATATTATTATAGCATTTCGAATCAATTGACTGATTACGATTATATGATATCGGCACAATGATGCTGTGATGACGTCACCCATGCCACCTCATGATGTCAACGTGGCATGAGATATCCATATCTTTTGTTGATACCATCTATTCATATCAATATAACACATTAAAGTATTTGAATTCGAATGCAATTTTACCATTGACTACCAGTTAGTTTAACCACCGTTTATATCGGGTTTTGTGACATCACTTCATTGTTGTATCATGACGTCACACTACAATTGCGTTAATAACATCGTGCGTTGTTACGTTGTGATGAAATCATATAATTTATTACAGAATTAATCCATTTGACTCTTCATAGCCAGCATTACCATTATTTTTACTGATTGATTGAGCCAGCCATGGAGTCAGCATATGATGTCACAATGACGTTGTCATAGCGTTATTATGTGTGTTTTACTATTGTATAATACAATAAATTACAAAATACACTATTTTATACATAATGCATCAATTTGTTAGCCCTTGGATGCTGGAATGAAGTCTTCCAGCAGAACCCTAGCACCCATAATCTTCTCTCTCTGTTGCAAAATATTGCCACAGTTGTCCTAGGAATCCCATAATCTTCTGTGTTGCAAAACGTTACCACAGTTGTCCTAGAAACACCATATTCGAGTTACATTTTAATTGTTCTACCTTTCTGCACTTTATCTACAATTTTTGCTTCGTCTCTCTACTCAATAGTGTGTTCTTCTTTTCGGAATTACTCCTCTGGTCAGTTCTCTTTGAACCCATCCTTACATTTCACTCAAACAAATAATAATAATTACAAATTTTTTACTTTCTGAAAAATGTAGAATTGAAAATTAACACAAACAACAAGGGCAAACATCAAAGTAGCCCAAAAAGAGCTGACAAATAACAAATGTCATCACACAATTCTATGCACATGCATGCGCCAACCCACAAAACTCAAATATCAAATTGCGAGGCACTACTGTATTAGAAATTTGATTCATTTAAAAAAATAATTTAAAAATTATATAATCATTCAATGCAAATATAAAATATATAAATTAAATTAAATGCATTTTTTACAAATATTCGTATTTTAGTTTGAAAATTATAATGAAATTTTTGAATACTTAAATTTTCTTTCATTCACATGTAGTATATATACCTGGTTCTCATTTTATGTGCTCTCCATTTACATTTTCTTGGAGATATTTGTTTGAAGAATATATCATATATCATACTTCTCAAAAATATCATCAAAATTTTGATATGCAATTTAGGAAAAAAAATCTAAAATTCTTAATCTGCTTTGTAAATGTTAAAACTGGTGCTATAATCACCAGATATTTATAAAATTTGAAATATATTGATTTCTATACAAAAATTGCAAAATGGAAGATGAATTGAGCCACTTTTACATAAGTTCAATGTCTATAGGTTGTCTAAAACTCAAGAGTGATCAGAATCTGAAAACAGCGCAAAGCAGAAAAAATAACAGTTGCTATCACTATTTTATTTTTGTAGTTTCAAAATGAAATGTTTAGTCACCACACTATTATGTATATGGTAGCAAGGTAATACATATTTTTGCCTCTTTATTATGTCTTTGTCTCACTCTTTGTTAGTAGTTCTATCATGGTTTAATATTGGAGAACCAAGAAAAGATACCTGTGCCAGTTCAATTAAGGGAAAATTCCAATGGAGAATAACTCATGACAGTTTTTGCTGATGTCATGTTACTTCAAGTAGGATTGATAAACACAATCTAGATAAGTGTGGAGATTTTCTGAAATGCCCTAAATTGAAATATGTATTAAAAAGTTCTCATTTTGCATGTTTTAGTTTATACACTCATTTAAAGGAATCATCTACCATGTAACTATGAGAACTAGGTTTATGTTTTAAAACTAATATCTACATTGTTTAGGTAATTGTTATACATGCTACAGTTTACAAAAATATTGCAATTTAAATTTTAAAAATTAAACATCTATGTTGGTAAACAAAAATTAAAAAAAAAGCATTTATGTTTTAAAACTAATATCTACATTGTTTAGGTAATTGTTATACATGCTACAGTTTATAAAAATATTGCAATTTAAATTATCTGATATTCATGGTATTACTATTTAAAAACTTTATTTTGTTCTTGTAATAGAAAAAATCAATTTCTTAAAATTGATTAAATTTTTCTTGAACATTTTAACCTAATAGGACATGGTTTTATAATTTTTCTGTTTAAAAGATAAATATGATAAAACCTTAAGTCCGTTATAGCACAAATTCACAGTGGAAAAAACTTTTTAAAACAGAAAAGCACTTTCAGCTTTATTAAAGCTATCTTCAGCTCATTAGAATAACATATCGTTTTAGAACATAAGAAATAAATGTAATAATAAGTGGAAGTTTAGTTATTTGTGTTAATATTAAATAAAATAATTTTATTATATCTGTGGGTCGGAAGATATAGGGCACTATGTCCATTTGTGGCCAAAATGAATTATTGGCACAATCATATGGGTTTCTCGTCCTCTACCCACAGGTATATAACACTGTCCTACATCAATAATTGGTGGAGTTACAGTGCTTTTAAATAACACCAAGTCCATAAGGGAGAACAACGTAAAAAACAACTTCAAACTGCTCTCCTGTAAAATGTAGTAAATGTGACAGTGTTCTATACCTCCGACCCACAGATATATTCGTTTAGATAAATATGAATTTACTGATTGAAAGAAATGTTAATATTCTAATAGTCAACAAGAAACTATTAGATTATTAATATTAGTTTGTATTCTGTTTTTTAATTCTGATTGAAAGGGATATTAAATTAAAAAATTGTTGATTATTTTTCAAATAACATATATAGTTGCCTAACATTTTTTATGTTGATTTCAGTATTTCATCTAGGACGCAGTCTCGATTCAATATATGGAGCTCTTAATACCATCAACTTGCCAGATTTGACTTTAAGATTAACACTTACTCTCTCTAGGATCAATATGGCCCTCTATCTCTTAGCTGATAACATGTTATGGATTGGAAGAGTTGGCCTGGCAAAAATCAACAAAGCAAAGTGGTCAGAAATAAGTTACAAACTGTGGTTGTATGCACTGATCATGAATCTAGTTCGAGATGCTTATGAGATATCCCAATTGATTCAAATTCACACTACCAAATGTTCTGCATATCCATACATTCCAAATTATAGGGAGTTCAAAGACCAACTTCCAAGTGATATGTTATTCAATAGAATCAGGATTATTCTGCAGTGGATGATGGTTCACAAAGATGTGACATTGGATACTATAAGAAATGGATGTGATTTCTGGATTCCATTTTCCTCCCTGGGATATGTGAATCTATCACCTGGACTTGTAGGATTTTTAGGAGTGGTGTCATCTCTGTTAGGTATGATCCCAATAGTAGATGCTTCTTACAAACTTGTACCCAGTTAATGACACAAAGTATACTTATAAAAAATGAAAAAAACCATTATTTTCATGTGGTTTTTCCCAAATCATTGTTTTGTATATTATAGTTTTAAATGTACTTGCTACAATGAAAATGTTCCAAAAGTAACCAAAGTAACAATTTCAAAATTGTGCTTTAAGAAAGCTATAAATATATGGTGTATTTATATATATATATAAAGTTTGCTTGTGATACACAAAATAACGTATTTAATAAAAGTAAAGTTGATAAAGCTATATTGAATGTGTTTGATTTCTGTTTTTTAAGTTTGTTTAAAATCAAGTGTGGAATGCTTTAAGCAGAAGAAAATAGTACTTTACTGCAATCTTAAGAGCATACGGTGATTAATGCCAGTCTGTCGCGCGCACCTTACGGGAGAGGATGCCGGTTGCCATAGCAACTCGCACCTGGTATTCTTTTAAGCGGACATAGCTACGGCCTTGGAGGGGGAGAGTTAATCATATGATCATAGTCGTCATCCAATCACCGTCAGCTAAGGTGTTTACAATAAACAATTGTTTACATCGCCCTTGCTGTCTCTAGTGTAAACCCCGTACATGACTTTGCGGGTGAGGATAGGAACGCCATGTTGTGGAAAATTGTTTGGGGTTGACCGGAATGAACGGCGCGCTCATCACCTGATACGGAAGTCACCTCCGACAGTTTCTACTCAAACTGGCTGAAAATTATCATCTTCCAACGATAACACCGCCCACAAAACAGTCGTCACATTAACATCTCATCATTTAACCGGTGATATTGCTGTTCATTAATTGTAAACCACTTAGAAATCATGAGATCGAAGTACACAAGTTAACCTCGCGTCTGTCGTCTGCCAAGTGTGTCAATTAAGCCTAACGGGTCATCTATTGGCTTCCGATCGACTACGCACCGTAGGTATGCATCCTATATCAAGAATACTCCTTAGATATTGCTTTATTTATGTTTTGTGTTGAATGGAAATTGGAAAACTGGCGCCAAGTATGGTTGTTGTTTGGCTATTTGGGAGGTTGCGCGTCAGCCTAGTGCGTTCATACCGTCACTATGACGACGTCTTAAACAACGAATAGGAGTTAGGCTTCGCGACACGTCCACTAAAATCGTCAGTTTCAAAATGTTATTTTCGCTGAAATATTTACTTGCCAATACAAAACATACCGATAAACTTTTAAAACAAAATATCTACCGTCTTGTAAATAATTCGCACAAACATATAGAATTATTCCTAATCTTATTGTAATCTTCGTATCAAGATTAACAATCTACATCGCGAGATGAATACTTTAGAAATTCAGACGTTTTTAAGTGTACTGTATTTAATCTAGCGTTATATAAATATTTATAGATGTTAGACATCGTAAATTTGAAATATTACCAGTTTAAACAATACAATACATGCATTTTCATTAGTTTTTAATCATAATTTCTTATAAAAAAGGGTAGGATAGTTTGGAAAAAATTATATAATTGCACAATATCATATATACTGTACGAGATGTTTCGTGAAATTTATAAATATACAAAAGAAAAAAACCCAAGTAAAGTTAAATCTAAAAATGAATTTTTCCTTTTAATAATCTTGTAAAATAAAACTTTCCATATTCAGTTCCTGGAAATAATTGAAATTTTTGATAATTACAACTGATTAATTAGAAAAAATTGTCGTCATTAAATCGGTACAGATCTGGACTGGATTCAATTTTCCATACTATTTAGAGAATAAGAAAAGGCAGATGTAGAAATTGTTTTGTAAAAATTAAGAGCAAGTTGATCCTAATATGTACTGTTATGCAATTGAGCAGAGAATTTTAACATGAAGTAATCTATATGCAATATTTCTGTAATTATTATATAATTTAATTTGAACTTTTTTGCCTTTTATGTAATTTTTTTGATTTTGTAAAAATATTTAAAATTTTTCCATGAATGCAAGGACCATTTTAAAATTTTATACTTTAAAATTATGTAAATGAAAAACTAATTACTAATATTTCAAAAATTAATGAAATTTTGAGAAAATTTTGTTTTTAAAAATAATTAGGAAAGTAGTAATAAATTTTTGGAAAGTTTAAATTAGAAAGATATTTTTGTAGACTATCAAGAAATAATAGTCATACTTTCAATGAAGAGTTAAGTTAAATTTAGAAATTGGAGAATAGCCACACAGATGCTTATTTATTATGGAATATCTAATATTTAATGCTTAATATTTAGTAAAATTTATAATTTAAAAGATATTAACTTTATTTGTGGTAATAAAACATTCTCATTTGTGGTTACTTACATGGTTAATAAAACAACAACAACAGCATTATTGTTTATTTGTAACAAAAATAGTTTATCAATAAAAGATTTAACTGTTTTAAGTAATACAATAAATATCATAATCAAATTTCATATAATTTTTGATTTCTGAAATTTTTCTTCAGCAATCAATAAATTGATTATGATGGCAATGTACTAATATAATTGCATTTTATAAGAAAAATCTATACTCCGTTAAGAGAATAAAGAAAAAATTTTTTCACCGCACTTCTATTACAAAAAATTTAGAAATATGCTGATGCTAGCAATAAATTGATCTGGTTTATAAATAACATACAAGTCAAAATCAAAATCCATTACTATGATTAAAATTTAACAAATACTAACAATTTTGTTAATTTTTAACCATTTCTTCTACCTGTTTGCTTGCAAGGTGTATAACATATTATTTTACTTGTTTAGACAGAATTATGCAAATGTCCAATGCTATAGGGAAAGATAAAATAAGTAAGTGATTCTATCCCTCTTTAATAAAATCTTTTTGATTAACTTAAAATATTTTTCCTCTTACATATTCTATTACTGTTATGTAGATCAGTTCTGATTTTCATAAAACTATTGTTTTTATAGATGGATGGACATAGTGATTTTATCTTCATCTTCAAAGAGATTACATTAAATTTTGGAATCATGCCATATATTCTCCTTTACTTGTGAACTAGATCTATATTTGGTATGTAAGACTTGGTTTTAAGGGTGGGTGTTTGATTTTGTCTATGTGAATTCCAGTATTGTATATCTATCTGCCAAAAATACTTTCTAAAATTTTATAAATTATGTATTAATTATTTTAAATAAAAAAAAATTAGAAATTATTTTTGGTGTTTTAGGTAAAAAAAAATTTCAAGAATTTAATTTTTATAGCATATAATGTAGTATTTAAAAGATATTTACTGAGATTAATTGTAACTTTATGACCCAGTTCTGGATCTATGGATATAATGTATGGACATTCTAAGTTGAATGACCTAAGCAAAATTTCAAAACAATTTTTATAATGTTCTTTTTTTTAAGTATAAATATGCATGTAATAAAGTGATTTTTAATATTTATTTTAAATAATTTTTCCTTTTAATGATATTTCATAATTTTGACAAAATGTTTATATTTAGAAATTGGAAATAATTCTTCCTGTTTTTAAAAATTTGTCAAATAACCAAATGTTTCACCAGATTTGCATAATTAAAAATTTTTCTTGATCTAAATTCTGTTATATACAGTGTATATATATAGTATATACTGCATATATATATATAATATGCAGTATAATAATTTATTATGATACTTAAATGAATAATTTCAATTTTTGTTAGTTTAAACTAAATTTTTGAAAATATAGTTAGTTATGTATGCCTTAATTAAGAATTAATAAGTTAAAATATAAATGGGAACTAAATTTTTGAAAATATAGTTAGTTATGTATGCCTTAATTAAGAATTAATAAGTTATATAAATAGGAAAAATATCTTCTATTGTTGGTGCTAGACAAACAAATTTAAAGATGGTTATTTTCCAACCCAAAAAACGCCATTCCTTCCGTTCGGTGGAGTGTTTCGATTTTCCGTGCCGTTTCCCATCACACAGGCAATTGTTTCGAGCCGATAAGATAGGGAACAAACCGTAAAAGGAAAGACGTTAACGAAGTTTCTCCAAAAATTCCTCTCCTGCATACCAAATATCGATTAAACGGTTGCGACGTCTCATTCCAATGGAATAATAACAACAATTATAAAAAGAAAGACAATAATAGTAATAGAGATTCCAAATTAATTCGGAAATAGTGCTGATATATAATTGTTTTAGAATGTCATTCTGAGTTCGAAAGCATCAGGAAATATCATTTGAGCATCTAAGATGGCCAAATTCTACAAACGTTAATTGCGCAGAAAGAAAG
This sequence comes from Olivierus martensii, assembly GCA_000484575.1. NCBI lineage: Eukaryota > Metazoa > Arthropoda > Arachnida > Scorpiones > Buthidae > Olivierus > Olivierus martensii. Next base: position 4,400 of record AYEL01081145.1, on the reverse strand, counting down.
AAAGGGGGAGGATAATCTGCAAAAGGTCTGCAGTCGGAATCAATAAACGGGACGATGGAATGAAAGCGACTGATTGGGTACCGTCTGTGCGCCGACGTCATCAATGCACACATCATTGCACCGATGGCTTCCGAATTTATAGTCGGGAGGTGAAATAGTGTCGAGTTTTCTTTTTTTTTTGACAATTATAAATATCTATGCACTTAGTCTCTTTTTTCTTATTGAAATTTTTGTATTAGAATCGATTTAATTATTGCAATAGGATATTTTAATACTTTGATAAGAGGATAGTTGCAACTAAATATTAGTTTGTCAGTTAATTGCCACGTCCTGTAGTTGAGAAACTTATAAATCACAAATCAACTTTTCCCGCATTTTGCCTTGAGACAATATGCAACAAGTAATACTTTTCTTCGGAACAATGTTGAGTACGGAAGGACCGTCCGAAAACACATTACGTATTTTTTTTCGCCCCCAATGTAAAAGTTGAGTTAACCAAAAGACTGAGCGCCGTCCCGCGCAGAGACGAAAGCAGAGAGATTGATAAGCTCGCTACTTAAAAAAAAAAGAAAAAAAAAGGCGAGAGTACACACGAAGCAGTCAGTCCTTACGACTTGAACTACCTCTACATTGTATTGACTTGTACGTTTAGGTGATAATCTGCCACTACGTAATGTTTTGAACGGGCAAGCAGAGATGGTTTTGTAAGGATGCGTTTTATTCTCTTCCTTCTCAAACGACGTCTTCGATACCATAACGGATAGAAGTCCCTGAGAAGATCTCCGTTATCAGAAGACGGAAAATTTTCATCAAGGGGGCAAAAATATTACAATTCGTCACTAAACACAAGCAAGCAGTTGACAAATAGTCGGATCATCACCATTACCACGTAAGGGGGTGGACGGTAGCTAGTGTGTGACGTGTCGCTCGTTCGCCCCGTCTCCGGTTTGTCTAAGTGTGTCATTCTATATAGTAAGTACTGCCGGTCTCGGCGTTTTCTATCGTACGGAGACCAAAGTTTACGTTTAACTGGAAAGATATGAGGGATTTCGAAGGTTTAGCCAGGCAGCAATTATCTGCATCCAACGGGAGAGCCGAGGGGGTTGCATCGATGCCGACGATTAAAACCCATCAAGGTTTTCTTATGTGGAAAGTGATAAGGAATTTAGTAATTCCTTCGTGTTGCCTTCGGTTCTCTTTTCTCCGCTTATTCTTTTTTGCTGTACCTTGACGATGAGTCATTTTTGTGTAATTTTCTGTATTGTGTTATTGATCGATTCTTCTGGTGTGTTTTGTGGAGTCTGCCGTTTCTGCTTAAATAGGTAAACACTGTTTTGTGTATGGCTACTGGATTTTCTTTCGCGTCTCGTACCGATCCCGACTGCTTTGTGTTTTAACCAATTACTGAATATTCTTTTCTCGTTTTCTCATCGTCGCCCTCATAGTGTTTTGCACGCATTAAAAATGATGCATTATCTTGATATAACATGTTTGATAGAGTTTGTCGATCGTTAATGATCTTACGAGATTAACTCACCGGGCATATTTTCGATAATCTCGTACCAATTTCGTTGCTTGGTAATCGTGTATGTGTCTGTGTCATTGAATGGCGAATCGGTAACACAAGTATTAAGTAGGTTGTATGGAAATAAGGACATTGCTCTGTTTGAAATGTCGAGTTTACATCGCTAAGGTGTGAAATGTAATTACTGAGAGGATTGTCATTATGCAAATTTAAAACACAACATTTGGTGAATTAACTGTTGCATACGTTTTAAGTTTACCTTTTAAAATTGCGCAAAAAATCTGTGACCTTCGTTTGATGGCACGGCCGACGCGGCCCGTACGGGAACGGCGTTTCGCTCTGACGGGAGACGGCAGATGGAGGGTGTGCTGATCCTCACACCCAGCGATGTGGTTGTATATCAGGCAGGTCATTTTGGTCACGTGACCGGACCGCTTGTCCTGCTTGGTGTCCTACCTTGCGGCAGTCATGTGACCATGTCCGTGCATCTAAACTGGGCTGGATAACAAAGATCAATAGCCTGGAGCCTTTGTTCTGGTCTAGACTGGGGAGGGAAGATCAAGCATCTACGTTGGCATTGTGAAATGAAGTGCTCTCAACATGGCTCCCCACTCTTTGTTCCCCCTTACGCAGGTTAGATAAGTTTTGACTTGGTGCATAAAAGTTTGGTTGACATGTCGGAGCTCTCGTTGATTACGTTAATGTATAAAAGGAAACATGGCGTAAGTAATTTGTCGTTACGGAATAAGGGTTATCAGGCAAATCGCACTTGCCAACTATTTTTATTATCGATATTTTTTTCTAATTTCGTAGTTTTTTTAATTAATAATATAATAATTAGTTTGTTTTAACGTAAGATATAAGAACATCAAGTGTGATGATTATGTATCCTTGAATGATTGTTAATAAAATATGGAGGGCAAACTTCCTTGTTTTTGTTGAACTGTGGTTGTCTAAAGGATGTCCAAACGAACTCCATGTTTGTTTGTTCCCAAATGAAAGGAACTTTGAAACTTTTATTAGATGGCCCTTTCTGAAATGTTTTTGTGTTGTTTAACTCAAAATAATTAATTAACATTCAGATTATCCACAATTGTAATTTTTAATTTAAATATAATTATATACTGTATACACGTTTAAAAATTTTATTTTATTAAATGAATAAATTTCTACCAGTTGAGGAAATTATAAAGTTGACATAGTTTGTAAGTTTGGGTGTGTCATTTATCATTGAAAAATATAATTATTTATGTATTTAGATTTGATTAATTTAATTGGTATAGACACTTTATTTATTTAATTCAGTTCCAATGTAATTTATTTAATTCAATTCCAGCTTATAAAGAAAGATGTCCACACAATGTTCTGATACTAAAAGAGATTTAAAAAATTATATTAATTTGCACACGGACAGGTATGTGAATTTTGTTTTTAATTATTTGTTAAATAATATAAACTATATAGTTAAACAAATTTTTGAAATTTGAGCTAAAGATAGTGTTCAAGAAGGGCCATTATAACTTCTCAAAAACATAAGTACTATATAGCTTTTCAGCTCACTTCTCAGCTAAATAGGAGTTAAGAAAATCTTATTATTATTTACTTCATAAAATTATTGATGATAAAGTGAAATTTACAATTATTAGTAGATTTAAAAGTTATGTTTCCTTTTAGCTTCGTAGTTATAACTATTTTTAATAATCAACTGTACTATAGGAAAAAGAATAATTAATACTAAATAATATATATTGTTCATATATAAATTTATATTTTTTTACTAATATGCAAAATTTTTTGATATTTTTGAAGAATTATTATGATTTTGATAAATTATTTTATTTTTTCATCATATTCTGATAACTAAAATTAGTTATTAAAAAAGTTTTGTAATGAATTTTAATACAAATTTTGAAGTACCTTAATTATATTATTGTTTTAATAAATTATTTTTATTGTTAAAAATGCATATATTTTTCTCATGCAATTCTCAAAACTATAATAAATGACAAATTATATTCATTAACCAGAATAACTGAAAGTTTGGTTTTACATTTATTATTATTTTTGGCTGAATATAATTAAAATTAAATTAAATAGATTTTTTTTAGAAGGTTAAATAATTGGGGGAAAAATAATAATGCAAAAATCAAAATTCTATTCTCATTGATATTATTGTTATTGCTCTAAATTCAACCAAACTATGATAGTTGTAATCAGTTGGTGATAGATTTTCATGAAGTTATCATGACAAAGCATTTTGAAGTTTGTCCTGATAATGTTGTTATACTTTTTATTTTTATCTTATAACACATGAATTTTCTGTAATTAATAATAAGAAAATTGAAAATAAAATACAGTAGATGCCCTCTTATCTGGTCTTGCTTTAACCAACCACATTTTCAATGAGCTCTTAGTGGAGATAATAATGAAAGAAGAATGCTATTTGGAAGGAAAGAAAGTGCTTGAAAATACGATAAGGTATTTCGAACATCAAGATAATTCATCTGACATTGATATAATTCTTATGAAAAAATAGCACAATTTTCCTTTAAAAAACAAATTTATATTAAAAAGACAAATGAAGATTATCAATTTTTATCCAAGTAAATGTTTAATAAATATTTATATATAACATATAGTTTTTTTTATTTAGTTTACAAATTTTATAAATGGTATTTTGCATGTATTTTCGGATTAATCAGCCATTCGTTTATCCAATATAAAATCTGGTCCCATACAGATCAGTTAATAAGTAGTTTATTGTAACATAACATTTAAACTAAACATAGTAAAATTGAAATTTCTAAATTGTAATATTAATTTCTATACAAACTATGTTAATTAATATATAAAAATTTATATAGATTACTATATT
>AYEL01081144.1:0-58941 GCA_000484575.1 Olivierus martensii | reverse complement strand
ATATTTGTATATATAAAAATTTATATAGATTACTATATTTTTTAAAATTCATTCAAAATAAACTGTTGTTTTACATATATATTTTTTGTTATTATAATAATTAATGTAGTCTGTTTTTTGAACACACCAAAAATATTTCTTTCAATTTTATATTTAATGATAAATTTCCAAATTTGAGATTTTATAGGTTTGTTTATATTTTATAAATAAGTGGTTATATAAAAAAGCAATAGAAATAGTGGTTATATAAATGAATAGCATGAAATCCAGAATTTGAATTTGGATTTCATGCTATTCATTTTTTTATGAAAGAAAGGATCTATTGATTCCCATTTAGCCAGTTTGTAGGAACTTCTAACTAGTCCATTGCTTCATCTCCTCATGCAGATTATGTTGCATGATGTAATCTAAACAAACTTAATAATTTATACTATAGATAGCTGAGGGTATACATAAGTAGCATTACATCCTAAAACTGAAAGTATAAGCCTATACTAAAATTATTCTTTATAAATGAATAGCATGAAATCCAGAATTTGAATTTGGATTTCATGCTATTCATTTTTTTTATGAAAGAAAGGATCTATTGATTCCCATTTAGCCAGTTTGTAGGAATAAATGAATAGCATGAAATCCAGAATTTGAATTTGGATTTCATGCTATTCATTTTTTTATGAAAGAAAGGATCTATTGATTCCCATTTAGCCAGTTTGTGGAAAAACAAAAATGGAAGTGTTACAGGTGGTGTGTTAGATGACTTAAATTTTTAAAAATCAAGATATTTAAGATAACTGACTTTCAAAAAATTGGAGTTGGTTTAGCAGGACAGTTTCATTTTTGTTTTTAGGAGTATTGTTTTTGTTTGATAAAAGGATTATCAAAAAAATATGGAAATATCTTTATCTTTTTAAAGAAAGATCAGGAGAAGGAAAATGACCATAAAGGACAAAAGAATAAAAAAGAACCGTGTAAGAAGATTAAAACAAAAGCAGCAAGGAAGATAGAGAAGGATAATGATCATTAAGAACAGAAAAAACCAAAAGAAAAGTTTATATTTAATCTAGTTGAACTCATGCTCATAAATGAATCCAATAAATAATCCTACCATGTATCCAATAAATAATCCATCACTTAGCAGAATTTGTTATTTCATAAACTGCAATTTAGCATTTTACAACTAAAGTTTGCAATTGAATCTCACATTTTACATTTCATTAAATTTTTGAATAATGCATTACTTCAGATACCAAAACTGCCATCTATGTAGATGACATCTGGAACACTAATGTTAAAATCAAAGAAATTACCATTAATCTTAATAAATCTCAGAGAGATTGAATAATGGGCAAATGAATAAAACTATTAAATTCATACTAAATAAAGACTTGCATCTTTAGTGCTGACATGAAAAATAAGAACAAATTGAAAATGAAAGTATTCTTAAATGGCCAATTACTTGAATCAACCAATAATCAAAATTTCTAGGAGTGACTTTAGATCTGAATCCTGTTTTATTAAACACACAACAGAAATTTCCGTCAAAGCACAAAACAACTTTATGAAAACACCACTGCAACAATAAATGGGATTCTAAAGTCAAGACATTCAGGCCTACCTATACAAGTGCCATTAGACCAGTTTGGGAATATGCAGCCCTAATTTGGAATCATGCCACTAGCTTACCCAAAGAAAAGTTCAATTGATGCTAGCAAGAACATCCAAATTAATAATCATAATTGTTTAATCAACCAATAAAGCTCAACACAAATGGCAGCTACAAGATACAGAAGAAAGAAGACTTTTTGTTACAGTCAAATTTATCGACAAAATTACAAACTAACACCCTTCATGGAATGAGATTCAGATTGCATAGATCCCATCTTTATAACAACAACACTATGAAATTTGCAAATACATTAACCTAGAACATTATTTAACAACATACTAACAACCTGAACAGACTTCAATTGTTTACCATCTAATACTATCAAATTTACATCTTTAGAACCATGATCAAAGTAAAATACAAGATAAACTAAAAAAAATTGCCCAAAAATAATAGACTAAAAGAAGACACATCCCACCATAACCTACACAGATGGATCATCTGACAACCTAACAGATGGTGAGATGGCATTCTTTTAATTTTGCACATCACCACCAAAATAAAAAATGATCAGTATTAAGACAACTGGCTTCAAAACATATATCAGAACTGCTAGCAATAAGAGAAGGTCTCCACTTCTATAAATTCTCACCTGAACTGAACACTACAAAGAATGCTATTGTTCTATCATTCAAGAAAAATCAGAAATTACACACCAAATTCATAACATTCTGAATTATCTTAATTTCTTACCAAACATTTATATAATATTTTATAACGAATACATGTACATGTAGTCACTATAATATTTTATAGCAAATATATGCACATGTAGGCATTGAGGGAAATGAGCAAGTTGACAGTCTGGCATAAGGAAAATAGGAAGAGTAATCAAAATACTTGTTACATAATCCATAGTGAGACCAACATAACTGCAAAATTATCAATTCTCCATCTAAACTGATCTGGATCTATGACCTCAATCTGAACAGACATTAGCACTACTACAAAGTGGACATTTCAAAAAAGTATGAGGATTAATGAAGACCTCACTAGAAATTATAAAAATTATAAATGAAAAAACACTCAACTGTCCCTGGAACACATTTTTACCTATCCAGCCATTTGTAACAAATATTTTCAGGGTGATCAACTCAAAGATCTCTACTCTAGCAATGCACTTAAGCTAGCTGAGAATGTGCTCAGAGAACATTGCATGTAGAACTATGGACACAACATTTAGATGCAAAAATCATCAAATATCAACCAGTTTCAAAAAGTACTCTAAGAACATAACCTCTACTTATAATACTAGGCCAAGGGACTTCTGGTTTCACTTAAACATCATTTCAATTAAAGTTCAGATTTTCAAGAACCTAATCCAAATGCTAAATAAGGACCTAATTTTAAGTATACATAACATATTTATAAATTAAATGTAACTATATAAATCAAATAAGTTACATCATCAGATTATGTAGTTATACTCTAAAGATCTTATTCTCTAATATAAAATAATGACAACAATCCTAAGCATTTTACATAATATTACAAATTTAAGTTAAGATAGATGTATCATGAATTTAATACTTGAAAGAGAATATCTAAAATCTATAAATCAGTTAAATTTTCAAATTATATATCATCAAACCTAATAAATCCATAAAATTAAATTTGAAATCAAACAATAAATTTAAAAAAATTTTAGATCAATTTGAAAAAGAATATTTATAATTTACAATTATTGACAACAGATTTCACAACATTTATTTGATTTAAAAAAAGTAAAATTATTGATTATTCAAAGACACCAGGAATTTTATTTGACAACAAAAAAAATTTAAAAATCTAAAAAAATTCGATATTTTTGAATTTTGTCAAAAATTTATCTTCTAGTTTTTCTCTGTTAGTATAAATTATTTTAAATCAGTAAATTTCAAATATGAATAAAATCAAAATCTTATTTGTTTTTGTTATATATATTATGAAATTTTAATTTAAGCTGATAATTTTAAATATTGTTGAAATTCATATGGAAACTATTTTCTGATAAAAAAAAATCACTTGCAGTTCTGTAAAAAAAAAATTACACTCAAATAATTTCAAAAAACTTTTAATCTGGATATTTTTACCATATCAATAAAGAAAACAATTTGATAATTCATGTACAATATACAATGCTGTATGTGGCAGTGAAACATGACAATTTTAACATTAAAATAAATTATATGCATAAGTTGCTTGGAGATTTCAAAACGGAAACATTCAACCAATTATATATATAAAAAACTTTCTAGTCAAAATTCACCTTTTGCCGACAGAATATACCTTTCATGGAAAGAAGCTTCACAGTGCAAAAATGGCAGGACTACTTAGGCAACAAGCTGTTCATGATTTGGAGCATCAGGTTTCATGACTTCAGGCAATTCTGGTGGTGTAGACAGAGGTGTCATTTCTAAAACTTCAAATTTTCCTGTTTCTATAAAATAAAAGCATTTTTTTTTTAATTTTAATATTTGATAAAAACTTTAAATTCCATTATAAAATGTTAAAGATATTCCTAAAAAGGGAAAATTTCCAAATTTGATACAAAGCTTTATTACAATTTCTATTAATAATATACATAAACTAGTAATATCTTGTAATAACTTGTAATATCCAGCATTGCCGAGTTTTTATTTATAAATCACATAGTAAAAATAATTATTGAAAAATAATCAACAATATACAATAAAAATTATAAATCACATATTAAAAATAATTATTGAAAAATAATCATTAACAATCAATATATCGTGTATATATAATCATACAATAAACAATGTTCCAAATTCAATATCATTTTTCTCTTGTTATTATTTGTTTATATTTCCTTTAAAAATCAAATGATTAAGTTTTCAAAATTTGTTCCTATATGAAAATGCTTGTATTAAATAACTATAAAAAATCTTCTATTATACAACAATCAAACACATGTTAAACACCCGTTTTGCAACAAAAAGTGATGCACATGCTTGGCCCTTTAATGCATAGTACAGTGGTCTCAAACTGGTGGCCCATGGGCTGCATCCGGCTTGCAAAGCAATTTTGTATGAACTGCAAAGATATTTTAGCTATTTGTTTAAATACATATTACAGTCGGATAATTATTATAATTTAACATTAATAAAATAATCTAAAGTTTTAAAGTGTACTGTACTCAACCTATGCTGTGCTATCAATAACTATTATATCAGTAATATATTTTCCTTTCATTGTAATTTTGATTAAAAATATTTGGTCCTTCGTATTTTTAACTGTGCATTTGGTCTGCTTGCAATTTGAGTTTAAGACTACTGGCATAGTACAAAAGACCATGTATACATGCAGAAAACCAGCACTTGTTTAACATGTGCTTGACTCTGTTTAATTTATTCAAGAATTTAATTATTTCGCCCATGTTAAAAATAGGCATGGTCCATTCAGGAAACCCTGGATAACAATTTTTAACATGAATGTATGGACAATAGTTTAATTTTTACATATAATTTATATTATTATAATGCTCAGTTGAAATACATATCAATAATTATGTCATAATGTGGCATAAGAACAGATTTAGCAATAAAATGGAAATTTTCTATATGCTGTGTATATTATTTTTTGTTATTTATTTAAGTATTATTTATTAACTAGAGTGAATCCATAATTTATATCACACTTTAGGCGTAGAGTATAGATTTGAGATGGTAAATGACATAGCGGGGAAGAGTTCAGTAAATTATGGTATCAGTCTTAAAATGATTAATCTTTACATCCTTAAGACTAAATAATGTTTTAGTTATAAAATATTTGTGTGTAATTGATAGAGAATTAAGACTAATGTAATACGTAGAAAAATGTTTGTTATAAAACAGGTTTGGCCAATCCAAATTGTTTCTCCGATCAGCTTAGAGAACGTTATAATAATCATGCATAGTGCGACAAAAAATTTTGAACAGGAGAGACTCAAAATGCATTTGAAATAATGCAACATGGCTTAATTCATTTAAAATTTCAACAAATAAAAAATTTGTATATATTACTGCTTTTTGTGCTTTTAAAATTATTATTATTTCATAATATTGGAAAAACATAGTAGTTTATGTTATGATGAATAGTCATATAAATTCTTTGTGTGATAAAATATAAACAAATTTCATTTGATATATATATCATGATCATAATTATGGATATAGAACAGGCTTAACTGCTAATTCAATATAATTTCCTTTAAAATAAAAAACATCCAATGAAAAGGTTTGATATTAAGATACTGATTGAACACAAATTGATACCGAACAATATCCTGTATCATAATCAATAATAATTATATTAGCTAAGTAATAATAATAAAATAATTCCTGCTAATTGGCTAGTTATAATTAAATTAGCTAAGTAATGCTGTTAAAATCCACTAATAGTAATGCAGGTAAGTATAGTAGGCCCCTTACTTTGACACTTAGTGCCATCTATTGATATTTACTGTCAAAATAAAATTGGGCCCTCTAGGCCCTAAAAAGGGCCAAATAAAAAGAGGTGACATAGGGACATGCCATACTGATACTGAACAAAACTCTATATCATATTCCTAAATACCTTTTTTAGATTTTAAATAAAAAAGTTATATACATACAGTCAAACCTCTTTCAGCCGCCCCTCTATAAACTGCCACCCTCGTTATTTGCCTGATGAAAGCCAATAACAAATCTCCTCCTTTATGTTAAAACATGAAATTCCCTCTATAAACCGCCACCTCACTAATCGCCAACCGCCGCTCATTTCTGGAGGCAAAACCATTTCATTAGTAGACAAATCAGTTGTTTAAACTGCCAAAACAATCGAATGGCAAGGTCAACCAACACAAATAGAAACACTAGAGAAGATGGCAATTAAGTAATTTATCTGTTAACTTTTATTAGACTGTAATCTCGCACCTGTGACTATTCACATCCCTGTTTTCAAAATGAGCTATTCCAAAACTTTAAACGGATTTTTACAAAATAACCGTTTAAAATAGGAGAAGACTGGAGAGCCATAACCTCGACTTTGCGGAAGAAAAAGAACAGTTTAAATCGTTTTTTTATAAATCAACTGTTGTGAGTATCGTTGCTGTTTCTTACTCGGAAAAATGTCAAAAACGACATTAGATGTTCACGAAAAGATTTTAATTTGTGAATATAAAAATACAAAACCTTCTGCTACTCAGCAATTTATTTCTGATGATTACCTTTAATTAAATGAAACAATGTCATTCTAGTCTATACATGTTCTCTCACATGTTACCATAAACCCTCCATAAACTGCCACCCTCCTTTACCGCCAAAGAGGACCTTCGAACCGATGGTGGCGGCTTAAAGAGGTTTGACTGTACATACTTATAAAATACAGATTACGTGTCTAATATAGATTATAAAATGTATTATCTTATCTTACTTTTAGCGTTTTAGAATGATTTTTTTAAATAATTTATGCAACGACGTTTGTTTTATATCAGAAATCGGCCATCTTGTTTACATTCTAACGCGATCTAGGATGCAATTATTTTATTTGTACACTTTGTTTTAATAAAAAGTTTTTTTTGCCCATTACTTAAGCATTAAATAAAACTTAGCATATAAGAAAAAACTAGCTATAAACTTTTTTTATTCTTTAAAGAACTGTTCATCTATACATTGGGATAATCATTAATTCATCATTTTGTCAAAATAACTAGGCCATACATACAACAATTGTGTTCAAGAATCCCATCTCAGAAAAATTGAAATATACAAGAAATAGTTATTCCCAATTTTCAAAATTTTTTTAATTTTGGGATTCCTGATTCTCAAAAAAAGATTCTTAGAAAACTTGAGAATTTAAAAAACTTCTGTGAATTCATATTCTACAAAATTCATAGTGATATATTAATTATTTTGACTCAAAGGACTTCATAGGGCCAATAAATAAAGCAGATAAGTCAGGTGGTTTATCAATGTCACTTCTAACTTTAGTTTCAGATAATTTTTTTTTTTTTGAAATATAATCACAAAATATTTAAAACAGGCATATAAAACCTAAAAACAATACATAGATCAATAAATTGTACCAAAATCATTCATTTATTGCAATTTTAAATGTTTGTTGTTGTAGATGCTGCCATATTGTGATAGATATGACTTAAATAAACAAAGCCAAAACAAATTTCTAGTTTAACTTATTCAGTGATTTGCCAGAGTAACAATGCCATTTACTGACATATATGGTATATAGGAGAGAGTATCAGAGTATATGAATGGATAGTTAGCCCTTAATCATTCCCTAAAAATCCCACCTTCACCCAATGGCAAGAAATGAGAGCACTAGAAAATTATATAGCCAAAATAGGAAGATTCTAAACTTTTTCTAAAGGGACATTTCTGTTGATCACATATCAAATTAGTGATATATAAAAAATAAATGGCCATATAAGCTAAAATGCTCTAATATAAAATTGGGCAGAAATGGAATTTTTATATCCAAACACAGGATGAATTTAGCAGATAAATCAATAAAGCAAGTTTTTATTAAAATAACTTTTCAATATACACAGTCAGTAATTGTAAAACAAATACAATAATTTTTTCAGAATTGAAATGTGACCTATTTTTTCAAATATAATTAAAAGATTAAATAAAAAACAACCATTCCTATATTTTATATTTTTTCATTTATATATTTGCATGATTTTTTCTGCCTCATTTTATTTTTATTAAAACAATATTTAATTAATTAAAAAAAAGCCTGTTTTAGAATCAAGAATTTCAGAAAGAAAAATCTCAAATCTTGAGAAAGAAAAAAGATTGGAAAAACACAATCACTACATACACAGTATAATTATCACAATTTAGATGTTTGAAGTTATGGTAATTCACCAATCAATTTATCATCATTGTATCAAATCAACTGCTTTCAATTTTGGCTTTAATATCCAGTTATAACAAAGTAATATGTATAAACAACTATGATAATTTTATCTTAAAATTATGATAAATATTTCTAATTGCTTGATTTATCATTAAAAATTATTTATTAATGTTTATCATCAATAAGAAATGCAAGAGTAATTTGTACTACTTGAAAATTTCTGACAAAAAAAATGTGCATGTGCACATGGTGTGTTAACTGCTATATCATTGTAACATCAAGTACTTATGATTAATTTATTACGTGTGTGTTATGTTTACTTACGCTACTTAGAAATTTATAAATTGCCTTTTTCTGTCAACTTTAACATTGATTTAAACCAGCATATGATATCATGGCAGCATGATTTCACACTAAAATTGTACATCAAATCTGTTTTGTGATTTCACTATATATATATTTATTAAAATGGAAAAAAGAAAATAATTCAATGTTTTTAATTACAGAATAAAATATTAAGTGCCCAATATTAATGGCACAATGCAATGATATCATGGTATCATTTATGCATAATTACAACATTTGAGTTATAGGTACAGCTCCGGCCAAAAAGTTTGTCATATTCAACTAGGCACTGGAAAGCAGATATCATGTTCAGCTACAGTTTCCAATCCACGTACCGTGCTAATGCATTAGACGTGTCCCAGACACATTCAATGTAGGGAAGGTGGGTTACGCAAAGCCTGGGAGGTAAATTGGCAACACTGATTGCTCTAAAGTTTTATCGGTGGCAGCACTATTTTTTATGATAAGGTAACAGATTAAAGTATTATCCCTCGCAGCATTACTTTTTTATAATAAGGTAACAGATGGTATTATCGCTTGCAGCATTACTTTTTTTATGATAAGGCAACAGATGGTTCTGAAACCAAGCGTAATTATTACGAAATTAATATTTGAAAACAGATTAATACAAGTATATCATTACAGATGTTTTAGTTATTTTGTATAAAAAAGAAATATAATAATTTATAAACTGTAATAATTGGAGAGATGATCATTTCTCGCAAAATTCAAACACACACAGTTTTGTCCCTGCTACTTAAGTGTCAGATTGACAAACATTCATAACTTTTTCTCCTGAATAAGGGAGTCTCCAATATTGGTGTCCAGCATTCAATACATTAAAGGTGTGATTTCAAAAATTAAAAACAAACTTCTGATTATTATTAATCAATACTCATTTTAAACATTTTATTATGTCGAAATTTTACCCGTATTGACCATTACAAAATGTGATAGTTGTGTTTTTAATTAATTAATTACAACGGTTTGCTAATTCCACTCGGAACAATATTTAAATAAATGATGAGTTTTTATTAAAGAATTAAAAATTTTATATTAAATTTATTATTATATACATATAGTCTTAATATAAAATTACTAGCAAGCTAATCCCATAAAGATTTATTCATTCCATAAAACTGTAGAACTTTGGTTATAACAATCTTGTTATTAATGAGATTTCAATAATACATAAAAAAATCTATATATATATATTTATTGGTCCCAAAAAATTCTCTACAGAAATAATGCTTTAAAACCTTTGCTTAATATATTATTACTAAAATGTCATTCTCAATTTTAATGTAGTGAATACCATAACTTTTTCTTAATTCTCAGTATTTGTAAATTTTTTACAACTAATTTAAAATATTATTTAATATATGGAAATTTTTTGTAAATCTAGAATAAAAAGTATCTTATTATCCTAGATACAATGCAATATACTTAATTCTGTTTTTACATGATAGATATGTTCCTGAAGAATGCATGTAAAAAATATATTGTATCTATGGGAAAATAGATTATTATTTCCAGACCTAAAAAATCAGCAAAAATAATATAATAAACCTTATGAAAGATCATGTTAGAATCCTATTATTTTTATGTGCTTGCACTTTTTATTTCATAGAGATGGCACATACAATGGGTGATCGGTTAACGAACATAATCCGTTCCAAGAAAATGTTCGTTATCCGAATTGTTCGTTAACCGATCATTGATTTACCATAGGATTTAATGGGAATTTGATTAATTCGTTCTGGAGACCCAAAAAAAACATAGTAAGAAATTATATAATTTTTTATTTTTGTTTATTTATATGTAATAACAATAATATATACATACATACTCTTGCATTTTCATCTATTATGTTTATTTTCCATTAAAGAATCTATCCAATATTGATTGCTTTTCTCTCTCCTTCAGGAATTTTCAGGTGATTAATAGCATTGTCGTGGTAAAGATCTCCAATCCCATTGACCTTAACTTTGTATGGGTGCTATTCTAACACCAAAAATTTAAAATCTCTCTCTCTTATCTTCTTTAATAAATCTTTGATCTTTTATGTTGTCTCCGAGTTCATTTTAATCGGGAAAATCTACTGTTCTTCCATCCTTACCCATAAGTCCACGAACGCGCAAGGCCTAAGCCTGTCATTCCGTTAGGTTAGTTAAGCCGAAATAACCTCATGGAATATTTTTATCTGATGGTGGCCCATGATGGAGTCAACTGGAAGATTGAAGAATGAGTTTCAATGGTCTGGGCCCAATTGTTGGCAACCATATTTACATATAGTTAATACTTCGAATAGTGCGAATTCGATTAGTGTGAGAAATTCGTAGAACCAATTACTCGAACTAATCGAGGCCTACCTGTATTTTAAACATATTATTGAAGAAAATCATACACCAAAGCAGATGTTCGAAATGTAAATGAGACAGGCATTTTAGAAATGTATGCCTAAAAGGACTTACCTAACAAGAGGGAAAAATATGCTAATAAGTTTAGTGTTGAAAGACTGACATACTTGGTGGAAATATTTCTAGAAATTTTAAACTGAAACCTCTATTATTGTACAATTGAGAACCCTAGGGCCTTACAGAATTTATTCCAAGTCACACTTGACTATCATATGGCGTTAAAATAAAAAAAAAAAAAATTCTGAATAACAGTGGTTTACACAATCCTGAATAACTGAGGGGGACAAAAATTGTTTTCTTGGCAATATTCTTTAAATACTGGCAGAAAAACAACTGCCCAATAAATTTTGCTTTTATTAGATAAAATCAAAATTGAATGGCAGGAGCATTATCAAAATTTAAAAAAATTTTTTTCACCTATATCCATATTATTTCATTAATATAGCTAATGTACCAAAATATCAATATAAATTAAAAAAAAATAGTTGTATACAAAAAAGTAGGTGTATCAAAAATTATCAGTTCTCAAAAAAAGGAGTATTTACTTATTGGATTAGAAAAGAAACAAACTAATCCTAAAAAATAATTCCAAAAACAAAATCAAATATAAATTTTACAAAAAGTTATATTATTAATGAGATACTAAAGCTGTTTGTTTTGCATTATTTTTTTTTAATTTTGATCTGATCTGTAACAATGCTACTTAAAATGTAATACTCCAGGATTTCCAGTTTTGACACTTTATTTTCGTATTAGTCATGGTCAAAATCCTTAAAAAAAAAAAAAAATGGTCCGGGCCCGGATCCCTCCTAAAAAATTGGAGGAGTGAGACCCCCGGATCCTCCCGAATGGCAAGCCACAGCGTTACCACGCAACCATTCAGCTGATCTGTCATTCCGTCAGTCCACGGGTCCCACAGTTTGTTCTTTGAAGTGTTCGTCATCCGAACATGTGTTCGTTAACCGATCACCCACTGTATTATATAAAGTAAATTATCATTTGAAAAGAAAAATAAGGTGCAATTTTACATTAGTTCCATATGAATGAAAACAGTACCAATCGAAAGACGATGACGAGTAGAGAAAACTTTCCAAAAGGATGCCTTCTATATGATGCAGGCTTCGAGAAAATGAATAATGAAATTTTAATATTTCTCCACCTATAAACCAGTACTGTGCTGCCATTTTGAAAATTTGTTTTGAAATCTGAGATTTAGTAATTTTTTGAATGAATCTTTAACACAACAGAATTGCTGATTCATGTTTTAATCATCAGTCTGTGAGAAGCTAATCTTTAATTCTTTAATGATCAACATTTTTTTCAAGATAGGTTTCCAAAATGGCAGTGTGCACCAGTTTAAGTTCTGCCAAGGGTAATTCATGTGGAGAAATACTATAATTTTATCATTCATTTTCTCAAAGTCTGCACCAGATAGAAGTGCAATCCTTTTGAAAAGCTTTCTCTACTCATCATAATCTTTCGATTGGTATTATTCTTGTTCATATGGCACTAATGTAAACCGGAATCAAAAATAACATGTTACTTATTCATAAGCATAAAAATTATGCAAAATAATATGAGTTACATTATAAGATTTTGATTTTAAATTTTATTAAATTTTTTATACCATTAAACATCATAAAAGTTACTTTTCACTTTAAACATAAAAGTTACTTTTCACTTTAAACACCAAACTCAACATGCAGACAAAACAAATTTCTATTGAAGTTATACATATAATTAGGGGAATTTCTCAGAAATTTATTTTCTAATTGGAATCAAAAACAAAAACATGGAGGTGAATAATGAAAAAGCATTACAGCAAAGCAGTATGAAAAAATTTTTCTTCTTAGAATTTAGATTGATCATGTTAAATCAAAACAAATTGTGTAAAAAGAGAATGAAATTTTTTCTAATTTGTGTTAAATCAAAATCATGTAAAAAAATTTGTGTAAAAACAGAACTGAGTATTACACAAAACTCAAACAATAAAAAGTCAATTTATGTTTTAACTTTAGAAATAAAAATTTAATTATATGATAATTAGTCTTTAGCTGAAGCCAATATTGTTAATTTATAATGCATTTTTGTTGAATATTTAAGTTTTCTATATGCATTATCCTTAAAAGTAATAAATTAATTCCATATTAAATTAGTTTTAAATTCAATTTAAATAAATTATAGCAAAAATATTATATTTCCTCAGATTATAATATACTTTATAGGAAACACTTCCTGTAAATTATATTATAATGTTAGAAAATACAATTTCCTTTTTCTAGTAAATGTCAAAATAATGTAGATAAAGTGCTTTTCATAATATATTCATAATAGCAATTGAGATTTGTGATGGTAGAAAATTTTGCTTCTAAATTTTTTTAAATAAAACAAAATAAAATTTTTTTTAATATTTCATCTTACAGTAAAAATCAAGACAAGAAATTATGAGTATATATTGTAAATATCTTCCATAATAAGTCATTATAAATTATTTCTGAAGAGAATTTTTACAGTTACATATATTAAAAAATGCAAAAAAAGTAATTTTCACTCATGCATTAAATAAAGACAGATCAACCAATAATTAAATATTTTTGATCATGATTAAAGTTGCTTTGGTTATAACACTATCTAGATTTAACATCATAAAAATCCCATTTTCTGGGCTGCTATAATTGAGTTCTATTGTATTATTAAAAATATCATATGTAATCAATGATTGATAAATTTAAATTATAATAACAACATAATTTTAATTACTTACTTGAAAGTGTAAATCTAACCATTTCTACTGGATACTGCTGTGAAGAATAACCCAACAGAACTTCCTCATTAGTAAGACCATTCTGAAGAGTGAAGAGTTTGACTGTTTTTAATTAAGATCAACATAATCTTAAATAGTAACAAAATGTACTAATTTTATATGAATTAATGTATTCATTTTATACAATTAATGTATTCATTTTTGCTCTATAAGAGAGCAGTAATAAGTATTTTTATGGGCAATCAAAGAAGTTTTTATTATATTTTAAAGATAAAGTTATATTGATAACATTTATTTCTATAAATTTAAAAATAGTTAATAAGTAATGAAAATAAAGAAGGTTTAAATTAATTTATTGAAATATTTTATAGCAATAAATAAATAAAATTCAGCCAAAATACTTTTAATATACATATTTAGTGAAAATTTGATAAATAATTCTAAAACATTATTATTATACAATAATTTGAAATAAAATTTTTTAAATTTTAAATATTTAGAATAAAATTCTATTTGAAATTACAATAATTTATGAAAAATTAAAAATTAAGATCCAAATTAAATTTACGCCCGCCACAATCGAACGGCTTATAAAGACAACATTAATATTAATAATAATAAGCAAATAAATATATGAAATTTTTAAACATTTTCTTTTCAATTATTAAATTGTTATGAAGAAATAAAATTAATGAATTTTAATATTACTAAGAATAAAATATAATAAAAATAACATAATTATAATCTTCAAGTACTAAAAAGCAACATACAATTCAGAATATATGCCATTTGTTTAGAATTTCAAATTCTTACATTTTAACAGTATATTTTCCATTTTTCTTTGATAATATATTTCAAATTCTTCTATCATCTTTCTGGTCTTTAACATATTTTGTTTTTTAATTATTTTATTTATTATATTTTATGCCAAAAATTATTTTTCTAAATAAGGGCTGAATTATACATAAGTCAATAACAAATTTAAAAACTTTGCACTAAGCATACTATATTATACTACATAAACAAGAAACTTGTTCTAAAAATTGTTATTACAAAAAATTCATTTTATTGATGATGGGGACAGAATAAATGTTGTTAATTATAATGATTAGATTGTATAAAGTAATGTAAACTATGCTATATTTATTTCAAATGAATGTATGTCATCATCTTTCTGATTATTTTAAATAAAATGTGTGAGCAAATTGAAAGATGGCAACAAACAGTACTGGAAAGAATTTTTACATACTTTTCAAATTTATCCTTTAGTTTGGAAATAAAATAAGGAATTAAATATATGCCATCAAAATTATCTTCAATGACATAATCTATATCAAATCTAATAAAAATCTATTAAATAATTCTATAATTATTATAGGGAAACTTTAGAATATTGAATATCTGCCATTTTTAAACAGATGAATCAATAGAGTTAATTAATCTTATTATGAATTTGACTCTAATTATGAAAACTGCTATTATTAGAGAAAATTTTTTGAGTTTGAATATCTATCATCTTTAAATGGTTGAAAGAGTTAATTGATATGCCATCAGGATAATATTTAATGAAATTTGGCTAGAATTTAAAAATTAGATTAAAAGAATGTTATAAATATCACAACAGACTATATATAAACAGTCCTTTCTCAGAGAGTCAATTGCTATTTGTTCCTACTTTCTATGTTTAGAAAAGTTTATTGTTTACTATTTAACCATGTATCTTAAAAATCCTAAAAAATAAAATTTTATTTTAGAAGCTCTTCTTAGAAGTCTTATCATTGATAAGATACAAAGGCTAGTTTCCCTATCATTATATTAGACAAAGAATATTGGATGATTACTTATGCAATATTTTTAAATAATTTTGTAGAATATCTAAAACATATATATACATATAAAAATATGAAATTAGTTGTAAAAACTTACAATAAAATTAAAAATTTTTTTAAATTAATAATTTAAAATTTTCAAATACCTGTGACAAAGTTGCATCAGTCAATCTTTTCACTGTTACAACAGGACTGACAGCTCTTAATACACCACTGCTGCCATGATAATATCGAAAACATACATTGGTCACATCTAAATAAATATATTAGATTAGTTTAAAAATAAACTAAATATACATAAAGTATACACTATCCTGCTTATCAGTATATAAATAAATAAATAAAAGATCAGGCACTAACACAGAAGAAGTTTAAAATTTTAAAGGTTAGGTTAGGTTAGTTAGGTTTAGCTGCCATAACCTCATGGGATATTCTTTATCTTGCAGTGGCCAGTTGTTGAGTTCATCACAGGCTGGCCAACACCCATGATAGGGTCAAGTGGATGGTTGAAGGATGGGTTCAATGGGCCGGGCACAGACCCCTCCTGAAAAACTGGAGGTGTGGGACCCGGATGGTAAGCCACAGCTTTACCACACGACCATCTGGCCAACTTAAAATTTTAAAGTTTTATTATATAACGTATAAAGCATTCTGTAATATATCTGTATTGAAGAGGATCTAAAACATAGATCAATAATATTATACAGTAAATTTTAAACCTCTCCTGTATTAGTGCTTGTTTGATTATTTATTTATGTATAGTTTAAAAACAGATTTACTTTAACATTTATCAAGTTATATTTTACTGAAAATAAAATGATATTTGATATTGATTGAATATATTAATTGTTATTAATAATGTATTTTGATCTTATATTTTTTCTTTTGTTATGTTGAAACTGAATATCATATATATCTACTAATGGTCTTCTAATCTAAAATTATATAGCTTATGATGGCTTTATGGAAAGCTGAAAAACTTACAGTTTCCAATAAAACTTTCCTGTGGTGAGCTGTTTATTTTCTGTTGAATTTATCATATCAGAAAGGATAATAAATTATTACATTGCTGAGCCAGAAAAGAACTTCTTAAAAGTAAACAAGAAATTTGTTTAATTATTTCATTATAATTAGCCAATTAGCAGGAATTATTATACTCACAAATAAATTGCTTTAATAAAATTCAAAGTAGCGCTTTCGGAATACTTGTATTCTCTTTTCAGCTTTACCCATCAAAACTAATTCTATTCCAACTTATTGTTTAAATTTAAAATTGAACATAATTATTAAAATAATTAAAGCATGTGCTGTAATAAACTGGTTTTCCAACTTAATTTTAAAAGTTTTTAAATGTTAAAATGTTATTAAATATGATAAAATGAAAATTTATTTATAATGAATCTTCAGTGTTAAATTAGTTTAAGCAAATTTCCAGGCACTACTCAGTTCTCCTGGGTTTAATTTGTTGATAGGTTTAATCGGTTGTTTTCTCTTTTTTAATATAGCTAGAGATTCTTCCCACCTTCTAGGATTTTCTTGTTTCTTAATGATCTTTGCACTATCCCAATTTATATCCAGATTACTGTTTAAAGCTCTTTGCACTAGAGCAGTAGTGGCCTTCTTTTTTTTCAATATCATATTTATGTTCTGATATTCTTTTGGGAAGAGTGTGAGAAGTGTATCCAATATATAGTTGTTCTTGTTGTAATTCTATGTCTCTAAATTCTATTTGATATACACCTGGGATTTGATTTTTGTCTATCTGGTCTTTGTCGTTCCTTAAACAATTCAATACTATGTTCCTTCTAGTAAATACTATCCTTTTTCCTATGGTTTTTCTATCTTTTTTCTATGTTTTAATATAATTGAGTCTATTTCCACTTTGAATGTCTCTTTAAATTCGTCCTTGTGTTCTAACTTACTTTTCTTTTTATTTTGCACAAAGTTTCAGGATATTACTCCTTGTGTAACCGTGTTTAAGTGCTTGTTGTATTATCAATCTAACTCCATGGATTTATCTTCTTCATTGTTGCAGTGTGTGTCTATTCTATTCAATAATGCACAGAACAATGCCATTTTATATTCCCACAGATCTCATTCTGTATTAGGAATAAATAATGGTTTATGAAAAGGAAGCAGTAATACTAGCACACTCGAGCAGGCCACTTTTTTTATAAAACACAAAAACTTTATTTTAAGAAACGTTTTGTCTACAGTTTGCCCTCATTAGCTTCAACATTCGATTACAGTTTTATTCTAGAGCTTAGAACTTGATTTAGAACATATAATTTCTTAATTTTTCTTAATTTCACTATATGAATATAATGGTTTATATATGTTTTTCTAAAGAGTTTTGTTCTATATTCTCCATTTTAAATTTTTATGTTCAGATCTAAATAATTCACTTTGACAAAAATCTTTGTTTTATTTTTTTAATGTTAGGCGTAACTTGTTGTCCTTGAACAACTCTTCCAAGTTTATCGTTTCTGTCATAGTTTCTTTGATAATTAACAGATTGTCTATGTATCTAATGTATATTTTTAAATTATTTATAATTCTCAGCAGTATCTGTTCTTCTTTCTTCCTAACTAATAATTCTGCTATAACTGGTGCTAACGGACTTCCTATCAGTATTCCTCTTGTTTGATGGTAAAATTTACTCTTGAACTTGAAATATGATTGATAGAATATTAAATGACACAGGTCCCTGATGTATTTAGAATTCGTTTTTTGAGGTAAATTTTTTAACAGAAATCTATAATTCTATACAGGCCAGCTCTAATCTTAAACTCAGGTAAAGAGCTTGAAAGTCATAAACTTCAAACTTTTCTTTTGGAAATAGACCTCTTTCTAATACTTTGTCAATTAGTTCTCTAGAAGATTTCACTGTGTATTCGTATTCAAGTAATTTATCCATAACACCATTTCACCAGAGTGCTTTTTTTAGACAATTTCTTTTAGACAATTTTTTTAGACAATTTTTAGTTGGACAATTTCTTTTTTCAACCACTGGTCTAACTGTCAAAGGACTTTTATGGTATTTGATAAATACGAAGAGTCTCGGTGTTCTTGGAACTTTAATTAGTGCGCTCTTTAAAAAATTTGAGCAAGATTTATTTTTTAACAATTTACAAATATTAGCCTGGAGTTTCTCAGTCGGATCTTCTAGTATTTCTATAGCATTAGTTTCACTGATGTGCTCTAGAAAGAATTTCTTGTATTCTTCCATTTTAATTAATACAGGTAGTCTAGTTTTATCATCTTTTGCACAAGTTATTTGATTTAAATTGAACCATTCTTTAGCTCTTTTAATCTTCAAATTTTGATTAGATTTCTAATGGTCTCTTTGTGTTTTTAAGTAATCTCTTGCTATCAGCCATCTTAGATTTTCCGCTTTTACTTGATTGATTCTAGACAATTGTGGCTCTATTTGTGCAATTAAGTTCTCTAATTGTGGTAGTTTTCCTAACAAAGTGTTCAGTCCTAGATTTAGAATTTCATCAACATAATTTGGAACTGTGATTTCCCCATCTACTTCATATTTTTTACTTTCCTTGTAGTTCATTCTTCTAATGTTTTGTTTTCTTAAAATCAATTTAAATTTCTTTATATATTTAGTTCTAATTCTTTTTCATACATTAATGATGAAATTAGTTAACAGTTCATTATCATTTTGTAGTTTCAGTGAAGTTCTAATTGTTACTGCCTTAGCACTTAAATTATGCTTCAATTTAAATAAATCTCTTCTAGCAAAGTAGTCTTTTTTAACTTTTAATAAAAGTATTTTAGATTTAACAGGGAATATACTCATAGTGCTAGACTCTATTTGTTTTTGCATTCTGTAAGGAACTTATGTCTTTCTTCAAAATATATTAATTTTTCAACTTGTTTATTTGTTAACTAGGTTGGCTCAACCATGATGACTTTCTAAATGTTCATTCACTGCTTACCTTAACTTATTAAATTATTTAATTATAACTAGCCAATTAGCAGGAATTATTATACTCACAGATAAATTGCTTTAATAAAATTCAAAATAGCACTTTCGGAATTCTTGTATTCCCTCTTCAGCTTTACCCATCAAAAATAATTCTATTCCAATTTGTTGTTGTTTAAATTTAAAATTGCCATAGCGACCGGCATTCTTTTTATTTGTTTTTTGTATAAGAACTCTGCCTAATGATGGTTGTTAACCGAAAGTGCTAGCAGAACTTAGATTAATAAATCTTTATTCTACTGCAATTAGTGCTGTTTTGTGTTCTTTCATAAATAATTTGGGATGCACAAAGATCATTAAGAAACAAGAAAATCCACATATAGGAAGGTGGGAAGAATTTCTTGCTATATTAAAAAAGAGAAAACAACCGATTAAACCTATCAACAAATTAGACCCAGGAGAACTGACTTGTGAGTAGTGCCTGGAAGTTTTGCTTAAATTAATTTAACACTGAAGATTAATTATAAATAAATTTTCATTTTATCATATTTAATAACATTTTAACATTTAAAAAATCTTTTAAAATTAAGTTAGAAAACTAGTTTATTATGGCACATGCTTTAATTATATTAATAATTATGTTCAATTTTAAATTTAAACAACAATGAATTGGAATAGAATTATTTTTGATGGGTAAAGCTGAAAAGGGAATACAAAAATTCCGAAAGAACTACTTCAAATTTTATTAAAGCAATTTATCTGTGAGTATAATAATTCCTACTAACTGGCTAGTTATAATTAAATAATTAAATAAATTAAAGTAAGCAGTGAATGAACATTTAGAAAGAAATTTGTTAAATATGGTAAGAAAATAAGTTTCTTTGGGAATATTGAATGAATGGTTGTAATACCAATGAGTTTATTTATAGACTAAAGTTCCTAATAACTTTACTTTTTCAGCCTAAAAAGTAAAGTTGACATCATGGAAAACATGATAACAAATAGTAGTAGAAACAGTGGCTTAATACTCCATTTTTAAAACCTTCCATATATTCATCCCACTTCTTGTTTAATTATAAATATTATTGCACAGATTATAAGTGGAAATGTTCTTTATTATAACTGAAGATCTTTTAGCTTCATTAAGCCATCGTCAGCATAATACATAAACGAATATTTTATTCGTTTATGTATTATGCTGACGATGGCTTAATGAAGCTGAAAGATCTTCAGTTATAATAAAGAACATTTCCACTTATAATTTGTGCTGTAATATTTATAATTAATACTCCATATTTGCAAATATAGATTTATCTATTTGTAGGCCAAATTAAGAGATGCTTATATTAATCTGGTAGTAATAATATGAAACCTAATCATAAGTGAAAAAAATGCAAATTAGAATGTGGACTAATTAACTATTGATTATGCAAAATTTTCACAGTTTTGTTAAAATAAATCTTCTGAATATATGAAACTGTATTTTTCAGCAACATCTATTTTCTAACACAAAAAATCATTTTTACTATAATTTATTGATTTTAAAGGAATTTTAAGTAATATGATAACTCCTTATTAAAATTATATAAATAAACAGAATATCATATTTTATTCAGTCATATAACGTTTTCCAAGATCAAAACAAATGCATCTCTTGTTTTATTTGTAAACAACCAGGTGATTTTATTACCTAAAGTGGTCCAAGGTCATTTGGAAGTGATGTGAAAATGGGGAGAGATACAAACAAATGCAATAAAATTTGACTGAGGAGCATGAAATATAATTCTTCAACTTTGAAGGATTCTAAATCATATATAATATAAAATTTTACTTCATATTTTTATTTTATTATATTCTTTGATAAGTTTACTTATTTTTATTATAGCACTTTCCATAAAAGAGAAGGTATTTACTTTTTTATTTTAATTGTATGTACAATATGCAAATTATAACAATAAAATCAAATTTTCTGTCTTAACAATTAATAATGATAAAGTAATTTGTTTTTTTTCTTAAAGAAAGGTTGAAAGTTTAATAATCATTATATATTCCAATAGTGGGGTCAGAATTTGTGGTATTCATGCATGTCATTTCCAATTATAGTAAAAAGATAAAATAATAAACAGTATTAATACTGTTTATTATTTTATCTTCTAATATTTATTCATTATTGTATTATTATTTGTTAAGCCATTTCAAACTGTTTTTTGTGAAATTGTTTCAAAATTTTTTATATATATAAAATAAGAAGAAAACTGCATACTGAAATATCTTAATCAATATTTAAAAATTAATAAACAGTTTAAATAAAAATCTAAAATCAGATAAACAATTTATTGAAGTAAGAATGAAAAAATTTATCAAAAACTTTTTCTTTATAAATATGATTAAAAATTTAATTGTTTATTTATGCACACTACAAAGCAATGTGAAACTAACAATTTCAATGTCACAAAATGATAAGCTATTTTTAAAAATGATTAACTATCAAAATAAACAATTTGATTTGGCAGTAATGCAATGCAGAAAAATTCAAATGGCAATTTTTTTCTTCAACTTCTTTTAATGCATTGCAAAATTTATGAGTGCATCAGGAAGGATCTAGTGATTTAGGAAAATTCTAATTTTTCCAGATTTTTTAAAAAATTCTTTAATACAGTGGTACCTTGGTTAACGACGGCCTCGGATAATGACGGCTTTGGTTAACGACGAGTGGTTGAAAGAACCTTGGTTAACGACGGCTTTGGTTAATGACGAGTTTTTGAAAGAAAAAGGCTGTCGTTGATTAACGATGCATGCTTTGGTTAACGACTCCTGATTATGTGAACTTCCGACAATATAGAGCTTTGTAAAACAGCTCGTCATCGCATCACCTGATTTTCTTGGTGTTGGGATTTTTTTTCCGTCAGTGTATTTCATTCATTCATTTTTATTACAATAAATTTTTAAAGATGTTCTTAGTTAATTTTGTTAATTTATTTAGTTAGTTGCATATATGTATGAAATGTTAATTTGAATAATTAAATTAATATAAAGTTTGAAGTATAATTAAAATATAATTAAGCATTTTTACTATTATTTAACCTGTTATTGCTTCATTTAAAATAATTTACATCTTTTTATTTAAGACTTAGTGGTGCTTCTCCATTTCTTGGTGACAATAAACAAGAAACATTTGCTAACATATCAGCTGTTGATTATCAGTTTGATGATGAATATTTTATCAATACAAGTGATTTAGCAAAGAACTTTATCAAAGATCTTCTTGTGAAAGATTCAAGGTAGGAAATGAATAAACTTTACAGTTAGTGCTTAAAGATTTAAATATGCTAAGCATTTATCTAAAATCTATATTGATTTTTGGAAATATGTAAATTGTAATCATCTAGTATTATTGATTTGAAACAAAGATGATCACTGATAATTAAAATAATAAATTTGGCTGAAAAAATTATTATAAAACATTGAAATTATTCTTTTTTTTAAAAGAATAACACAAGAGAAATTTCAATAATCTAGTATCTGATGATATAGTACTCCTGATAGTCTGGTATAAAAATTGGCATATTATTATTAATAAAATTAATATAATTTCAATTAATTTTTATCAAAATTTTTTAAGGTTGTAATATGTTGATAAATCTAAAAAAACAAATTAGGTAAACAATTTATTACTGAAAGGAGATAAATCATGAACAATCCAAAATGGCATTATTTACCAATTCTTTTATTTATTGAAGAACAAAGTTAAGTTCTTCAAATCTCTTTTCCTAATTTTTTTTTTTTTTTATATTTAAAAATGAAATCTGAAAATGTCAGAAAAATTTAAATTGTAATGAAACAGCCAATTATGTAGGAAGATACAATAATAATTCTTTAATTGGAATGTTTTTGAGCATCTCAGCAGCAGTTCAATCAGTTACAATTTTATATAGTTTTAGTGTGCAATACAGTTAGTCCCAGTTTTACAATGTTCTGTTAAAGTTTCTGTTAACTTTAATCAATAGTTATCTGTTTTACAATTGTTAGATAAATGCTAATTAAACTACCAATTACTGTTTATCTAATGATTAAAGCTAATAGAAATTTTAACAACACATTGTAATGTGAACCTAAGTTCCCAATTTATACTGTTTCAATTTATGTTGTTTCAAAAATATGCAGATGCATAAGTCATTATTTTTGTTGAATTTCCATAAAACATGAAATGAAAAATTCATTAAATAATTTAACTGTTTTATAAAAATATCAATTATGATTTATAAATTGTTTTATTTATGCTTAACATGTGATCATAAATTTCATTGGCCATTCTGATTATTAATGCAGCCATTTATGCATATCAAATTTAAGCAATGTTGGACTTACATAGTTTTTGATATATGCAGAAATTTTTTGGACAAATTAACTGCATAAGTTGGGGACTTACTGTAATTCTTTTTTCAGACATAGTTAAATAGTTTAAACTGTAGCTATAGTAATCTTTAACCTTTATAATTAATATACACTACACATTAATATGTTTAATGTATACATGTAACATATTAATGTGTAGTGTACTTTACATTAATTATTCATTGAATTTTTAACATGATTGTGTAACTTCATTTTGCAAACAGTTATAGTAAATAAATGGACATATATTCAAAACATATATATATACACAGAATTTAAATCTATAAATATAATTTATAGGCAGGGCTGCCGAGAGGGGGTGATATCCGTGACTTTTGTCATGGGCCTGCCATCAAAAAGGGCCCAACCGTCGGCTCTGACGTGTCCTATAATGTGTCTGATAGTTTGCAGCCCGCCGCTAGACTGCACTGTCTATCACCCAAACAAGCACTCAAAGCAGGGTGTTGGGATTTTTTTTTCCGTCAGTGTATTTCCTAAATATTTTCTTATTGTTTTATATATTGGATGTTATTGTAGTTGATACATATTGCACGTAATTAAATGTTTTATTTTGTGATACCATATAATTTCCTATTATTGAACAATTTTTGACATTTGAGGGCGAAATGTTGCTGGACTTCTATTTTAAAAAAATTGGTTATACAATATCGATTTACGTAGATGCGTACTTATATAGTTAATTTTAATTAAAGACCGGGCCTGAACCTGGTCCACTTGAAAAAAACTGAAAGTGTAGGACACGGAATTGAATCCGTATCCTCTAAAATGGTAAGCAACTGCCTTATCACGCGGTTTTTATATATTAAGATTTTATGACTCAGTACTTTATAATATATGCTCCGATATACGTAGATTCAATTAACGTAGGACTTCACGGAATTATCTCCCCTATATAATTCAAGGATTACCTGTATTATTATTTAAATTTATATAATTTTCATTATACAGTACAGTGGTAGTTTATATTGTTGAAAATGATTATTTTGATTCAAAGAAATTGATACTAGCCCCCTATTTCTTCATTGCGTAAAGTCTAAACTATGTAAATCTGATAGCGTGCAACTAAAGAGAAAATAAATACATTATATTGAAATATTTCAATAGAAATTCATCATCAGGTTATATAATTAATAAATTAAAGAATGCATGTAAACATTTACAATACAGAACATATAACATTGTTGATTTCTGATTTCAATGTATAATATTTATTTATTTTTAAGATTTCAGAAATGTTTGCATGACTTTTCGATTAGTCTTACTTTGGTCTAACTGTTAACTGCAATATTTTTATAATTAATAAAGTTTAAATTTATACAATATTTTTATTCAAAGTTTATGTTTCGAATTTAAATTATCTTTTCTCTAAATAAAACTAATAGATTTTTCATTGCCACAAAGAGATTTCTTAATCATATTAACAATTTGCTAATTTATTTCAAATGTACTGCATTTCTTTATACACATAATTATTTAAAATAATTTATCGAAAAAATTTTAATTTTAATTAAATTATTACATTAAAAATTATTTTTCGTTTACTAATATACTTTAAATCGGTAATTTTGGCCAACTTTTCAATTTTAAAATTTATAACGTCGCAATTATTATTTCATGTTTTGTATCCTTTTCTTTATAAATGTTTATTATTATTTTTCATTCCAGATATTTACATCATAAAATGTAGAAAATTTATTGATCATTTCAAACCTAAACATCCTAATTTTTATAATCATCAAAATCGATATTTTTCAGAAAATTGCATATTCACTTTTGCAAAATTGTATTAAAGGATCAAACCATCTAAAAAACTATATTCAAAATATTTTTTAAACTTCAATTTTTTCTACAAATGTTTTTTTTTTTTCATATGGTCACAAAGGGAGAAAGATTAATATCAATTCCATCTCTTTTTCATATTTTCTGAACGATTACTTTATATTTGGTTTATTTATAGACTAATATTTTTATAACAGTTTAGTTCTGTTCAAAATTCCTTGAAGATCAGATCTATATTCTCTAATGCACTTTGCAATTTGTTATTTAACTTGCATTTATTTTAAGATATTTGGACTTGATCTCTTTCGTTTAATTTAGAAAATTTTATTAAATAATAAATTACACGGGAAAGACGTTGTTTTTAATTAAATCAAATATTTTAATTGATAGAATTTATAATAATCTTATTACCATACTGAAAGGAGGAATAATGTGGAAGAAATTTATGCAAATAGTTTATGACGGTAGGTGTATGACAATAATTTGATACTATAAATTAAATTTTAATAATTTATAAACGAGTTCAAGCAATTTTTAATTTTATGAAAACACGCTGATAGTACTAAAAAGAATTTTCGCATCAATTTTTTAATATAATGTAAATTTAATTTTTTTAAAATAAACTAATAAAATCAATAATTTATTGCTGTAAAAATTGTAGAACTTTTTTAATTAACTGCAATATATATAACTATAATGTTCCAGAAAAATCTCACTAGCACTTCCTCTTTTTTCCTGTTTTTTAGTCACTACATGTTATGATACGCATAAATACATCATATTTAAACTTGAATGTCCGTTTCATTAAAAAAACTTAGTTTTATTAGAAATAATTCTAGTAAAGTATAATAAAACTGTGAAATTAATTAATAATAATTTTGATGATATTAGTTAATAATAGTTGAAAGGGGACAGGAGAATCATTTATCTTAAAACTTTAAAAACGTCCTTTCATTTTTTAAAATAGAAATGGCACTCAGGATGTTGTTGATTAAAAAACACATAGACAAAATTAAGATAGAAAAACCAAATACTGTAGTTTGTCTAATGTGTCAATAAACGAAAACGAAAAACGAAAGTTTAAAGGGAAACCAAATTATAAAAATAAATCTCTCATAGTTATTACAACTCAGTCTTGATGACAAGGAAAATTTGATCCTGCCAATGATCCCTATTGAATTATATGTAGCTTTCCATCCTATTAGATACTAAGGGTGGGACATTTCAATGGTCACCAAAAT
The DNA here is from genome assembly GCA_000484575.1 of Olivierus martensii. NCBI lineage: Eukaryota > Metazoa > Arthropoda > Arachnida > Scorpiones > Buthidae > Olivierus > Olivierus martensii. Next base: position 31,701 of record AYEL01081144.1, on the reverse strand, counting down.
GGACACCCACATTCGCGACTGACGCGGCCTTTGTCACAGAACGATTTTGTCCTTGTTATCGATGCTTGGACTGGACACACTAATTCCGAAATTTATGCAAGTATCTTTGGCCATCAAAATAACCGACCGGAATGCCGAATTGTAATAATTCCTGAAAAGTGTACAGCACAATGCAATAAAGAATGGAGTTCAATGAGTAGATCCAAACCTTTTTAAAAAAATTTGGAAGTATGGATCTGGAATTGAACCAGGATCTTTAAAGTGAGCATACATTTCCGACCAAAATCACACTGGATATATTTAACAGTTAAATTTATATACAGTCAAACCTCTTTAAGCAATCCCTCTATAAACTGCCACCCTTTATTTGCCTGATGAAAGCCAATAACAAATCTGCTCCTATATGTTAAAACAATTTGCCTGATGAAAGCCAATAACAAATCTGCTCCTATATGTTAAAACGTTTGCCTGATGAAAGCCAATAACAAATCTGCTCCTATATGTTAAAACACGAAATTCGCCTGATGAAAGCCAATAACAAATCTCCTCCTATATGTTAAAACATGGATGAAATCACCTCTATAAACCGCCACCCTCGTTATTTGCCTGATGAAAGCCAATAAATAAACCGCCACCCTCGTTATTTGCCTGATGAAAGCCAATAACAAATCATTAAACCGCCACCCTCGTTATTTGCCTGATGAAAGCAAATAACAAATCTTTCCTATATGTTAAAACAATTTGCCTGATGAAAGCCAATAACAAATCTGCTCCTATATGTTAAAACGTTTGCCTGATGAAAGCCAATAACAAATCTGCTCCTATATGTTAAAACACGAAATTCGCCTGATGAAAGCCAATAACAAATCTCCTCCTATATGTTAAAACATGGATGAAAGCCAATAACAAATCTCCTCCTATATGTTAAAACATGAAATTCCCTCTACAAACCGCCACCTCACTAATCGCCAACCGCCACTCTTCTGGAGGCAAAACCGGTTCATTAGTAGACAAATCAGTTGTTTAAACTGCCAAAACAATCGAATGGCAAATAGTAGACAAATCAATTGTTTAAACCGCCAAAACAATCGAATGGCAAGATAGACAAATCAGTTGTTTAAACTGCCAAAACAATCAAATGGCAAGGAGTCAGTTGTTTAAACCGCCAAAACAATCGAATGGCAAAGTCAACCAACATAGAAACATTAGAGAAGAGGGCAATTAAGTAATTTATCTGTTAAAATTTATTGGACTGTAATCTCGCACCTGTGACTATTCACATCCCAGTTTTCAAAAAGACCTATTCCAAAACTTTAAAACGGATTTTTACAAAATAACCGTTTAAAATAGGAACAATTAGCATATTGAACGATTGCTATTAGAATATATGGTAGTAATTTTGTAAATTTATAATTAAAACTTTTATTTTAACATGACTCTATTATTTAATTGGACAAATTTTTTTTTATCATTTCATTTGAGGTGTTGCAGCTATGAAGAGCAAACTCAAAACAAAAACCCAACCAGCAGATTCTGTGAGGTCAGGAGTGGAAAAAAATGTACACAGTGTTGAGTTTGATCTTTGTATTTGCAATGCCTCATTTAATTCAAGAGGAACTGTCAATTAATCAGTAAAACAGTATATGCATTTTGATACAGATGAAATTTAATTAAATGAAACAATGTCATCACCTTTAATTAAATGAAACAATGTCATTTAGTCTATACATGTTTTCTTGTTACCATAAACCCTCCATAAACCGCCACCCTCCTTTACCGCCAGAGACGACCTTCGAACCGATGGTGGCGGCTTAGAGAGGTTTGACTGTACTTAAATTGGATTCTACTGATCACAAGAAATGTGTCATTTCTTGAGATCAGTAGGATCCAATTTAAACCTCCTTGAAGATCAATTGGCATTGATAGAAAACAAAGCTGATAGCAAAGTAAGTTAGAGTGCTTTCAGCCATCATCTTACTTTGAGAAGATCAGTACCTTGCTTTTAAGTAACCAAATGAAGTGTCACCATAGTCATGCTCAATCCTTTAAGCAAGAAAGAATCTTCCTAAATTTATTTCAAGAAAAATCAGTAAAGTGGGATAAGAGCACTTATCTAAGCTGTGACAAGGTATGATGTGACAAGGTATTATCTGAATGAACTATGAAGAAATACTTCCTAAATCTGTCATCTAACAAATGAAACGTATACAATTGAATCTCTGTAGCCCGACACTCTGTTCTCTCTTTGCTCTGCACGTGAAATTTTCATGTCACAACTTGTTGATGTGCGTGAGCGAGAGACTGATGTAAACAAATTATCAGTCACTATTCGTTTGTTGCGTAGACTATATATTTATTTATTTATTATAGTGTAATAATTTTTAATACAATTAAACAAACCTTACAAAAAAAATGAAAAATAAAACATATGTTTAATGATATATAACGGCTGTTCAAAAGGTGGCCCGCCAATCCATTTTGTGCAGCCCGCAAGGCTTTCACGATTTGTGATATAGCATTACTTTTTAATATTTTTTCACTTTTATTTATTACTTATTTTAAGAGATTAATATATTCAAATTTGAATAAGACAAATTTGAATAAATTTGAATAAAAGACAGGGGAGACAAATTTGAATAAATTTGCATATCCAATATCCAAATTTGTCTCCCCTGGGAGACAAATTTATTCCAGTCATCTAACTAATGCTCTGGATTTCATTGGGAATTTTTTTTTTCAAATATTCAATAATCATATGTTCTTTCAAACTTTCAAAAGTATCAATTTCCATGCTGTTAATCATTTTTCAAAATATATTTTTAAATCAAACATAAAATCATGCCAACTGCTGTTTGCTTTTCTATGATGTTAAAGAAATTTTTGTCTAAACTGTTTCTGGATTTGGTTTAAATTTTTGCAGAAATAATTTCTTTACATAATCATAATCAATAGCACTTTCTTTAGGTTCACAAGCTATCAGTTGAGTTATTTCAAGGCACGAGCCCTAATAAATAAGCAACATAATCATTCTTGTCTAGGCTTTCCCTATGAGCTTGTCATTCAAATAAAACCAGATAATAACTAATATCCTCTTTGTTTATTTCAAATTTATGCATTATCTTCTGCAAATCAAATTGACTTTCTGATAAATCATTCTGTGAAATGTCGTAGTTACTGATTTTCTATTACATTTGCTCTTCCTGAGGCTTCAATTCTTAGTTTCTCTAGCGTAAACTCTCTTATATCTTTTTTCCTCTTTCTATCCTATCAATATAATCATTTCAAACATCAATTTAAGAAAATTTCTTTGTATTCACTATTTCCCAATATTAGTTTTGCATCTATTAGAGAAGTTATTTCTTCATTTCCATTAATTCTGGCCTTTTTAATTTATGTCAATAGGTCTATTGAATCCTTACTCTTAACTTACAAATTATTATTTGCAGGATTAAATACATGCATTAATTTCTAATGTTGAGTAAGTTGGACTGTTTAATATTCATCCAGAATATGAAACAGTTAGAAATTTCACAAAAAATCCAAATCAGAACCCAATCTACTGTTAATACTTTTGGTATGAATGATAAAAATGTGCATAAACTCCTCAAGATATTGCCATCATATAATGATAGCAGCCAATCTTCATAACATGTTCAGAATTAATCCATAAGACCTAGTTTATTAAAACCCATTTGAAATGAAAGGAGAGAGATGAAATGCTTTAATTATAATGATTATGGACACTTAAGCAAAGATTGTTCATTTCCTAGGAAAATTTATTTGTCAAAACTGCAATGAAAATGAATATACTTGGAGGAATTGCACTGGGAATGTATTTAATCCTGCAAATAATAATTTGTAAGTTAAGAGTAAGGATTCAATAGACCTATTGACATAAATTAAAAAGGCCAGAATTAATGGAAATGAAGAAATAACTTCTCTAATAGATGCAGGAAGCTCAAGCTCTCTGTTAAAGAAATCTGTTTCAAGGAAACTAAATCTCTAAATAAACCCTGTACTAAATGACTTATTTGGGTTTGAATATTGGATTATGACAGCCGCTAGAACGGTTGGAGAAGCAATAGCTAATATTGAAATACATTATATTGTAGAAAAAAATGTATTAATCCATGTTGTGAAGATCACATTTAATCAACTGATTTTTTTTGGTAGGAAGGATGTGGATAAAACCTACATATTGGATATGCAAATGAACCTCCTTTTGCTCAGTTGAAATGTATCATCAATACTCAACAAATAGACTTGCAACTCCTTGCTCCATAAGAGGGAAGTAATTGTATATATTTCATCAATGCAGAGACAGACAGACATATAATAAATGAAGGAATAATCATGATTAAGGGATTAGGAGATAGTCCTGACTCACTACTAAAAGTAGTCAAGGGAGAAACTATGGTTCCAATCATTAATACAGGAAGCAAGGCTATGATTTTGAAGGACAAAGTGTTGATAGAGTGGAAATGCTGGATTCTGATGTCAGAATAATTGAAGGGAAAAATTCTGAGAGATAAGATTATGGAACATGAAGGAATAGTGATCATAAATGCTGTAAATCTCAAAAAGAAACATTTTATCATACTAGAAGAAATAAAAATTGATGAGGTTATACCATTAGAACAAAAACAAGAAATTGTAATTATAATTAATGAATATTAAGATTGTTTTGCATGTAATCTTAGCAAACATGGATGTACTGATTTCACAAAAATGTAGATCAAGGAACATGAAGGTAGCAAATCTGTTTGTTTAACCTTATAAGACATGCAACTGAACATTCTGTAATAAACGAAATTGTTCAGGAATAGAAGGATCATTCATCAATGAAACTTGATTCCCTTATGACAGTCCAGTTCTACTTGTAAGGAAGAAGACTGATGAACAATGTTTAATAATTGACTAATGAAGATTTAACAGCCAGACAATTAAGGACAAAATCCCATTATCCCAAATCAACGATTTAATGGAATATTTGAGTGAGTGCAACCTGTTAACCACATTAGATTTGGTGCATACTTCCAAATTCCCCTTATAGAAGAATCAAAAATGAAAATAGTATTTATAACACCTGATGCTACTAGATAGTTCGGGAGAATTATTTTTGGATTAGCAATGTTCTGACAGAATTTCAGAGACTAATTTATCTTGTTTTGAGCCCCTTGCTTAACAAAATGAATTGTTATTTATGTTGGTATATTCTTATACCAGCAAAATCATGAGAAGAAATGATGGAAAGGCTAAGGGAGGAGTATTTAAAATCAGTAAAGTTAACCTTGAAATTATCAAAGTGTGAATTTAAGAAAGAATTTAAGAAGGAAAGAAATTGAATTTTTAGGATTTGTTGTCAATAAGAATAGACTAAAACCAGAATCAAGGAAATCCCAAGCTATTTCAGACTATCCAGAACCCTACAACACACGAGATGAGAAGATTCTTGGGTATTATACAAGATTTTTCAGACAATTTGTTGGCAATTATTCTAGGATAGCTAAACCCTTAAGTCAATTGACTCAAAAAAACCAACAGTTCCAGCAACCAAAAGAATCACAAGTATGGAAAATGAACAATAAAAGTCTTTCAATGAATTAAAAATACAGGTAGGCCTCAATTAGTGTGAATTTGAATAATGCGATATTTGATTAGTGCGAATTTCGAATAATGCGATATTCGATTAGTGCGAATTCGAATAATGCGATATTCGATTAGTGCAACTTATAAAATGATACCTTTTTTCAGTTAGTGCGAGCAAATATTCGATTAATGCGAGTTGTAAGCATAGATTCAGTTAGTGCGAGCAAATATTCGATTAATGTGAGTTGTAAGCATAGACTAGTTAGTGCGAGCAAATATTCGATTAATGCGAGTTGTAAGCATAGACCCTACACGACGCTCTTCCGATCTCAACTTATAAAATTGATACCGTTTTTCAGTTACGATATTCGATTAGTGCGACTTATAAAAATGATACCGTTTTTCACTTAGTGCGAGCAAAATATTCGATTAATGCGAGTTGTAAGCATAGACCAGTCTTACTAAAAAATGTCCATCCCCTTTTATGATATTAATTAACAAATTAATGTTAATTTTTAATTAGTAAAACCAGACGAGGAGCAGTTCAAGAACAGTCGTTGACTTTGAAGGGATGAAACATCAGAAAGATGGGCTTTTTCCATTAGCTATTTAACATTACTATTACTATTATTCAGCTTTGTTATCATATACATATACAGTATAGTACAGAATTTTCTTTTAAAAAGTATCGAAATGGATAAGAGAAAGAAATTTTTGATGATAAAACAGGAAATGAAAAAAGAAGAGGTTAGTGATTACAGAGAAAAAAACGGATGTGATTGAACATAAAAGTGGCACTCAACTTCTGCTTATTTGGTGGTTGGTTTGATGATGGTATGAGATACAATTCCTGGTAAGTTTGGCGGTTGGTTTGATGATGATATGAGACGCAATTCCTGGTAAGTAATAAAGCAGTGCTCCACTTCTGCTTTCGATTTGCTCTTTTGGTTTCGATTCAGCGGTTGGTTTGATGATGGTATGAGATGCAATTCCTGGTAAGTTATTACCCCTGCATAAAAGCTGTGCTGAACTTCCTCTTTCGATTTGCTATTTTGGATTATTTTTGATTGATTAAAAATTGATAAAAGTTGATTTTTATTTTGGTTTCGATTTGGTGAGTGGAGAATTTTCGCTTTTAAAAAGTATCGAAATGGATAAAAGGAGGAACACTTTTTAATGATGGTATGAGACACAATTCCTGATAAGTTATTAATTTAGATGATGGACAACAATGTAAAATATGAAAATAAAATAAATATTTCTTACACTAAGATAGATGATGAACAATGATGTAAGTTATTAATTTAAATGATGAACAATGATGTAAAAATATGGTGTAAAATCTGAAAATAAATATTTCTTAAACAGTTAGTGTTAAGTTAGTATTGTGGAAATAAATATTTCTTAAACAGTTAGTGTTAAGTTTATTGTGGTTATTCAATAAATATTTCTTAAACAGTTAGTGTTAAGTTTATTGTAGTTATTCATCAATATTTCTTAAACAGTTAGTGTTAAGTTAGTATTGTGGTTATTTCATCCTATATTTCTTAAACAGTTAGTGTTAAGTTTATTGTGGTTATTCATCGTGGATTTTCTCTTAAACAGTTAGTGTTAAGTTAGTATTGTGGTTATTCATCATGAAGTTAGCTAATGGCCAGAATATCATAAACAGTTAGTGTTAAGTTAGTATTGTGGTTATTCATCGTGAGATTAGCTAATAATTTAGATGATGAACAATGATGTAAAATATGAAAATAAATTTTTCTTTTAAACTGAAGTTAGTGGTTAAGTTTGTGGTTATTCATCGTGAGGTTAGCTAATGGTTAGTGTTAAGTTTATTGTGGTTATTCATCGTGAAACTTAGCTAATGGTTAGTGTTAAGTTTATTGTAGTTATTCATTGTGAAGTTAGCTAATGGCCGATGATGAACAGTGATGTAAAATATGAAAATAAATTTTTCTTAAACAGTTTGAACAATGATGTAAAATATGAAAATAAATATTTCTTAAACAGTTAGTTATGATGTAAAATATGAAAATAAATATTTCTTAAACAGTTAGTGTTAAGCTCTTTTGGTTTCGATTTGGCAGTTGGTTTGATGATGGTATGAGATAAAATTCCTGGTAAATTATTAATTTAGATGATGAACACCGATGTAAAATATGAAAATAAATATTTTTCTTACACTAAGATAGATGATGAACAATGATGTAAGTTATTAATTTAAATGATGAACAATGATGTAAAAATATGGTGTAAAATCTGAAAATAAATATTTCTTAAACAGTTAGTGTTAAGTTAGTATTGTGGAAATAAATATTTCTTAAACAGTTAGTGTTAAGTTTATTGTGGTTATTCTTCATCCTATATTTCTTAAACAGTTAGTGTTAAGTTTATTGTGGTTATTCATCGTGGATTTTCTCTTAAACAGTTAGTGTTAAGTTAGTATTGTGGTTATTCATCATGAAGTTAGCTAATGGCCAGAATATCATAAACAGTTAGTGTTAAGTTAGTATTGTGGTTATTCATCGTGAGATTAGCTAATAATTTAGATGATGAACAATGATGTAAAATATGAAAATAAATTTTTCTTTTAAACTGAAGTTAGTGGTTAAGTATTGTGGTTATTCATCGTGAGGTTGGCTAATGGCCGGAATCTCACAATCAAGAACCAATTACTATATTTTACATATAGTTAATACTTCGAATAATGCAAATTTGATTAGTGCGAGAAATTCATGGGACCCATTATTTGCACTAATCGAGGCCTACCTGTACACTTAACCCACCTACTTTGGCCTTTATTAGCCAGATGGATGTTAAGACAGAGCTGCACATAATTGCAAATACAGAAGAAATAGCTTGAATGCTTTTATAACTGGGAGATGATGATAAATTACATTTAATATATTGTGTTAGCAAGAAAACTATGGAGGCTGGGAAAAAATATCTATTAAATAAATTGTAACTCTTGGCAAAGTTTGGTGCTTAGATAGATTGTATCAATTCCTCATTGGCATTGAGTTTTACTGTTGTGATTGATTGTTAGGATTTAGTGTACATCAACAATAAAAGGTCTCTTAATTCTTAGATAGCCTGTTGGTTTAGCTTAATACAAGAATACAATTTTAGTGTTGAAGAGGTTAACTCTGACATATCCTGTCTATTATTTTATTATGCTCTTTTTATTATTTATCATTATATTCAATATTATTTAACATATTATATTTTTGTTTAAGGGTTAACTTACTTCCATGTTCGTGTATTTAGCAGTCACGTGTTTACGGAACAGACATCCATCTTCCAAGGGAGCTTTCTCAGTTTATGTCATCATCTCATCTACATAATTTTACCACTGATCCGATATGAGAAAATAAGAATGATCTTTTATCGATGTTTTGTTTGGTTTATAATTAAATTGTAATGAGGATGACATGAATTGATTACTCTATAAACTAATAAATTTAAACTTGTTGCATGAATTTATGTAAATGAAGCAACATGGGACTGTAAGTCACTCTGTATAAAAGCTTATGTAGCCAACAACACAGTGAGGTGTTGTATTGAGCTACAACTGGAATAGTGACATTCAAATTTCTTGTAAAGATCTACAATTGCTGGAAGTTTGTATTGGTGGTGGAGATAGTGGTATTATATTAATTAGTATTTAAGGTGAATATTTTGATTTTTGGATATTTGAGTTTGGATTAAATCAGTTTGGTTGATAAATTGAATTTAGCTTTATTATTGCTTAAATAAAGCTTTGTTTATACTTTTGTAAGTGTTTTGAGTCTAATAAATTTATATTTTTTTGTTGTTTAACTTTCTGAGAATAATGCTATTAATCACTTCTGAAAAATCTCAAAGGAGAGCGAAAAGCAATCGATATTGGGGACACAATTCTTTATCGGAAAATAAACATATAGATGAAAATGCAAGAATATGTATGTTCTTTATCGGAAAATAAACATAATAGATGAAAATGCAAGACTATGTATTTATACATAATTGAAAATAAACATAATAGATTAAAATGCGAAACTATGTAAGTATATATTATGAATAAACATAATAGATGAAAGTGCAAGACTATGTATGTATATATTATTGCAATAATCATATAAATGAAAATGCAAGATTATGTATGTATATATTATTGTTACTTACTAAATAAACATAGTAAGAAATTATATAATTTTTTATTTATGTTTTTTTAGGTCTCCAGAACAAATTAATCAAATTTCCATAAAATCCTACAGCTCGATGATCGGTTAACGAACAATTCAGATAATGAACATTTTCTTGGAATGGATTATGTTCGTTAACTGATCATCCACTGTATACATGGCGATTCTTATAGAACCAGCCTGACAAAATGAGCTGTAATATAAAATATACTGTATAGATACTTTATATTATACACATGACTTGTCTTGGATTGTGAACCATTAATTGTAATCAGAGCAGATATTAAAAGTGCCCACCATTTACAAAAAGAATGCTTCAATCCACGTTTGCACATTCGCTGTGACTTGATGCAATATGTCTCAGGTGATGTTCACGATTTCAATCCAAATGTTATTCTTTAAATCTTGTAACATATGTGGTTTGTTTGCATATACCCTATTCTTCAGGAAACCTCACAGAAAAAATCCAGGCTGGTAAAATTGGGGGATCTTGGAGACCACAACTCTTTAGAAATGACACAATTGGGGAAGAAGCTCTCAATCAGTTCTGTGGACACATTGAACGTGTGCATTTTCCTGAATCTTGTTGAAAATAACCCTGTGTAAGTTCCACATCATCCAACTGTTTACATGAACTCTCAAAAATATGGCAGTATAAAGCTGCTAGAAGATCGGTCCAATGATTTGTAAGTCAAATATGGCACAACATTCAATGCACACAGCCCAAGGATTATTTTCTCGTAATTGTAAGTGGTTATATGCATCACTTGCAGAATTATCATCAAATTCATTGTGTCGGTTCTGTAAGAATCATCCTGTATATTAAACAGATAGGGACCTCCTGCAGTTGTCATATTATTTCCTTGAGTGCAAATCATTCTGACATACTTTAATTCATTCTTGAGAGAGTGTATGAAAGGAAGGAATTTAAGTAATATGTAAAATACTGAGAGAGTATGATGTAAATGAATGACTGCTTAGGTTAATGAGAACAATATATGCTAACAATTACTAATAAAACAGTCTTCAGCACTTATTTAAGCAAAAAACTATACTTTAATAATTATTACAGATCTATGATAAATTATTAAAGTATAGTTTTTTGCTTAAATAAGTGCTGAAGACTGTTTTATTAGTAATTGTTAGCATATATTGTTCTCATTAACCTAAGCAGTCATTCATTTACATCATACTCTCTCAGTATTTTACATATTACTTAAATTCCTTCCTTTCATACACTCTCTCAAGATCCACAAAAATCCTTTTCAAGGAAGTTTAAAATTTTACAAATAGAATGACTAAAATATTGTAAACATTTGGCAGTGAAATAAGAGCATTCAATTAAAATATGCTTTATAGTAAATACATGGTAGCAAAGATCACAAATCTTTTATCGAGAGATACCAAAGAATAGCAAATAAGAGTCTCAGTTGTACCCTATGCATAATCTTGTCAGGATGATTTGGTCTCCTATTTTTATAATTGCTTGCTGGACAAATAGTTTGGTTGGAGTCTTGAAGCTTGGTGTGGATTTGATTAAGCTCTTGACTTCATAATTACAGCTTTTTAATGGACAGCTTCAAATTGCAAAATCAGCTTTTTCTCAGATCACAAAATTATCTAACAGAATGACTTTTAGAGTATTCTAAAGTTCACTGGCCAAGTAATCCTAAACTTGGAAATAAACTCCAAGCTTTTTAATCTAGCAATATCACAAAAAACAAACTGTAAATAATACTATATGGTCAGAAATAAAATGAGATTGTTAGTAAGAAACAATGAAACATATCACAATGTTAATGAAATTAAAATTGTCAAAACAAGCAAAGTTAAATAAATATTTAATTTATTCATAAAGTATAACACAGTTCAGTGTTAATTAAGTTACTTTATTTCAAATAAGTAAATAAAGCTAAAGCAAGTTAGCAACAATTAAAATCAAATCAACAATAACTCAAAACAAGCAAAGTTAAATAAATATTTAATTTATTCATAAAGTATAACACAGTTCAGAGTTAATTAAGTTACTTAATTTCAAATAAGTAAATAAAGCTAAAGCAAGTTAGCAACAATTGAAATCAAATCAACAATACTTTAAATAATTCAGCAAACATTTTAAGCAGGAATAATAAAATTTATTATTAATAAAATTACGATTACAAATAATATTAGGTGGTAATGTTTTCAGACTTCTATGGCCATTCTCAGTGGCATCTGTTATTAGTAACTGCATGTTTACCAAAAACAAATTTTGGTAAAAATGCAGTGTGCATAGATATATGCCACTTATCATTCTGGACAATATCTCTTTGCATTTATGTCTGAGGTCTCAAAGTAAAAAAAATACTATTTGGCTAATGGGATATAGCAGATGTAAGTTGCCATGGTGGGCATATTTAGGCATGAAGTTGATTTAAACAAACAAATTACACCACCATCTGTAAAATGGAATTATATATATCAAATTTACGTTGCATTTAATACATGTACATTTATTATGATGTAAAAAAATGTTGTACACTTTACTATATTTTGTTTTCAGTCATATAGCATCTCTATCTAGTTTCTCATATGCAATTTTGCATTAGAGAATCTCTGTGGAATTTTATCTTAGAAAGTACATCATGGTTCCAAAATGCTCCCAAATGAGTCCTAACCTCATTATTGATGTTTGCAAATTACAGTTCCATTCATGATAAGTATAGATTGCATATTATATTTTATTATTTATGCATTTACTTACTGTGACCAATTATTATTGTACAGTATTATTTTATTATTTATTCTTTGTTAGTATTGTTAGTGTATTTTAATTCATTACTGCATACTTTTATTATTTAGGCAGTATAGTGCATTACAGTACAATATAGGTTACATATAAAATATATGTTTATTTAAATATATTGTTCATACAATATGAAATTAGCATAGCATCCAGTTAGATAGAATGTATCCAGGATGCTAAATGACACATACCTGTGTGCTTCTGTGTTTGTATAAAAATGATTATTAAATTTATATATAGTAGATCCCAGACTTTCATAATTTCAGAGATATGCAGATGCATCTTTTAATTTTTGTTAAATTTCCATAAAATGCTTATGAAAAATTCAATAAACAATTTACATTTTTGCAAAAATATTACGGCTTTAAATTTTCTTATCCATAATTAAAGAAGGCTCATAAATTTAATTTGATCATTCTGTTTGCTAATGCACCCATTTGTGTATGTTGAATTCATGCATTATTGGACTTATGTGGTTTTTGATTTATGCAAAATGTTTTTGGACAGATTAACTGCATAAGTCAAAGTCCTACTGTATGTATACATGTTTTTCTTTTTTAATTTATAACCTATAAATGTTAATTTTCATACATTTTTGGATTAACTAGCCATTTGTTTAACTGACCTGAGATCCAGTCCCATATGGACTATTTAATCTGGAGTCTTCTGTATAAAATAAAAAAGAGAAATAAATTAATTTTTAGATTCAATTTTTCACAAAACTACTCCATAAATGGAAAGAATAATTGTGCTCTAATTTACTCTTCTCTCTCTTTTTTTTTATTCTACACACTTTCTCTCAGTATCTGTGTATCATGGAATATTTTTCTATTGTTTAGTAAATATGATTACTCTAAAAATATTTTTATATTTAATTAAACTTTCTGTGAAAAGTTGGAGTTTGACATCTGTTTATTTACAAGAAAACTGACTTTTTTAATTGAGTTGATTCACAAGCCAACTGTAATGATGTACAGCAGGGGCTGACAACCTTGTTTGGCTGCGGGTCAAAATCAACCGAAATGTATGTTGTTAAGAAGACATTTCGGGTCAGTGACATTTTTGTTTTAAAACAGTCTTTTTTGGTGAATAATAAGATAAATTTTATTGAGAAAATAATTACAATAAGCTTTAAAATTTAAACATAAAAATTAAAATTATAATTCTAATTATGGATTGAGGTTGCCAACCTTATCGATTTCTCCTTGAAATTGTTACAATTTGCATTTTTTAAAAATAAAAATGCATGTTCGTTACTGCAAGTTTGTAATCAAACAAAAATGTTATTGTTATTATTTATTTTCAGTTTATTTTTTTTATGTATTCTTCAAGTGTTCATTTCATATTTGTTTTATAATTTATTTTTATATATTATACTTTATTTTCGGAACTCAAGTGGGTTACTTGAAATTATAAAATGGGTCACTCGGTACCGAGTCATAGGTTGCCGAGGCCTGATGTACAGTTTGTGATTATGTGCAATTGATCATTATTTTATAGTTGTATAAATGCATAATTTTAATTTACAAACATTCATACATAATTTATATTTTTATATGAAAAGATATAATTTTTAATGCAGCTAGTTCTCAGTTTGAGTTTCTGGGTTTGTGAGTTTTTCAAACATGAATTATCAAAAGAATTAAAAATACAAACATTAATTGCAATGAACAGATGATAAAAATTCATAAAAGGAATTTATGAACTATGTAAGTAGCTATCCAATACAGTATGACTGGGTAACAAAAACTGTTTGCTGTGAAATTGGAAAAATCAAAATAGCAGTCAAGAAACAAAAGTAGCATGATCTTTTGGTTTTATTAGTTTTTTATATAAATAACTTCCCAGATTGTGCTTAAGGCAGTAGTTCATCTATATTAAATTAAAGATCTATTTACCTATCAATAACAATAAAGAATAAATATTCTTTTAACATTTATATGATATAAATAATTTCCTTAGTTTTATTATTATATATAATTATAATAATAAAATCAAATAAATTATATAATATTATTATATAATTTGTTTGATTTTAAAAGCTAAGTTTTCATTTCTTTAGATAGATAAATCATTATTTAATTAAAAACAATTGAATTTGTTAGCCTTTAGTTTAATTTATTCTGGTTAAATTGCAATGCTGAGAATGAAACCCCTAATTTTAATATGTATATGAGAACTTGATTCTTGGTTTGAGTTCTTACTTTATGAACTCATTCCAGGAAACAATTAACTCAAAATACAGAAAATTTTCAAATTTATATGTAGTTTGTTGTTTATTATTATTATTCAATCTGACTAGGGGATTGTTATCCAAATAATTCTAAACAAGCAAATTCTACTCATAGTGAACTGTTTTTGAATTAAACTCACAATTTAATGATCATTTCATTAATTATGTTATGGTTCCACCATTTATTGGATTAATAATTGATTAATTAAATTTAGGCTAAGGCAGCACCATCACTTATTTAATGACTGAACTATAATTTTTACTAATTTAGACTAATTACTAATTTTACTAAAGACTAATTTAGACATCAGTAGATTTCCAATCTGCCAAGACATTGGCAGATTGGAAATCTACTGATGTGTTGATGGTCTAACTAGTTAAGATTTTGGGATGATAACCTGAAGATCCTGATTCAACTTCAGGTCCAAGACAAATTTTTAATTTTTGAAAATTAATAAAAATTATAGTTCAATCATTAAATAAGAAATGGTGCCACATTAGTGTATATTTGATTAATCAATTATTAATCCAATACATGATGACACTGTAGTGTAATTAATAAAATAATTATTAAATTAGTAGTTTAATTCAAACATAGCTCACTAAGAGTAGAATTTGCTTGTTTAGGATTATATAGTTGTACATATTTTATTATATAATTAAATTTATTATACAATGTTAAATGTTTTGTAAATATATAATTTTTTTTATAGATAGCTTTACATAGTTATAATAATTGTACAAATTTTTTATTTAAGTGTATAGTTATTTATATTTACAACTAATAATTTTTTATTTGTGCCATTGTACAATTTTTATCATCTTTCTACTAATGATAAAAATTAATGATCTAATGATGTAAATACTGTACATTATTATTTTGCAGTAATTGTATAATAATGATGAAGCATAGTTTTAAAATTATATACCAATGTTCTGTTTTATCATTGTAATTGTCATATAGTTATTCACTAATAATTTGTAGTTATACAATGATGATAATGCACAATTATATGGAATAGTTTAGAACTGTATTTGTTTCATTATTGAATAACAGTTTTATAGCAGATGTGTTGCTATACATTTATTGTAAATTGAATATCTGACAACTATTTCAATTTTGCAACAAATTTAAGCCTGTTTTGTCACCAGAACAATTTTACAATACATCTTATTTATTTGCAGGCTATATAACATTTGCAGAGATTTGTTATCACTATATAACTGTTATAAAGTGATTGTAAACTTATATAAACAATGTTGTGTAATACTTAACAATTATATTAGTAGAAATAAAGGCTTTATGCTGTTGAAATAGAAGTTTAATCCTCAGTGGCAATAGTATATTAGTATGATCTAATAAGACATGCATTCTATTTTGTTACATGATATCTGTATAAAATTCATCAAATTATATATACCCAGTTCTGTTTTTACACAGATTTGATTTAACACAAATTAGAAAAAAAATTTCATTCTCTTTTTACACGATCTGTTTTGATTTAATACAATCGACCCAAATTCTAAGAAGAAAAATTTTTTCATATTACAGTGAATGTAGTGCTTGCTTCACATTATTCCTTCATGCTGTTTTTTTTTTTATTCCAATTAGAAAGAAATTTCTGAGGAGTTCCCCTAATTATACATATAACTTCAATAGGGAATTTGTTTTGTCTCCATTTTGAGTTTGGTGTTTAAATTGAAAAGTAACTTTTTGATGCTTAATAGTAAAAAATATTCAATAAAAGTTAAAATCAAAATCTTATGTGTAACTCATATTATTTTGCTTAATTTCTGTGTTTACGAATAAGTAATATGTTATTTTTGGTACATTAGTGTAACATAAACAAAAATAGAACTGCTCAAAAGATGATAACAAATAGAGAGAACTTTCCAAAAGGACTGCACTTCTATTTGATGCAGACTTCAAGAAAATGAATGATAAAATTATAGTTTTTTTCCACATGCAACACCTAACCTGCTGCGTGCCACCATTTTGAAAACCTGTTCTGAAAGCTGATAGTTTTGGAATGAATCTTTCATACATCAAAATTGTTGTTTCATGTTTTAATCATCAATCAGTGGGAAGGAAATTTTTAATTCTCTAATATATAGTTTTTTGGAATGAATTTTTAACACAACAGAATTGTCAATTCATGCTTTTAATCATCAGTTGGCAGGAAAGCAAATCTTCAATTTCAATACATTAATTTCACCTTTTGAAAAAAATCATACATTAAAGAGTTAAAGATAAGCCTCCCACAGATTTATGATTAAAACGTGAATCAGCAATTCTGTTCTGTGAAAGATTCATTCTAAAAACTACTATATAGTTGATTCTCGTTATTCACAATATCTGTGAATAACGAGAATCAACTATTCACGTATTCGACTATTTGTGAAAATTTATTTGTAACCACAAAATTGATTTCTGTTCAGCTTTCATGCTTATTTATGGATTTTTGGTGAATGGCAAAATACTATTATCAATATAAACTCTTCCTCTCTCTAATAAAGGAAGTTTTGTTAATAAATGTAGTCTCTATGTCATTCTGCTGGAAAAGTCTTATTACCTATCTTTGTTCACTCTACAGACTGCAAATAGGGAGTTTTGTTAATAAATGTAGTCTCTATGTCATTCTGCTGGAAAAGTCTTATTACCTATCTACAGACTGCAAATAGTCTAAAAGACTGTTCATATTGTCTGCATGTCACAGAAGAATGTGACCTTATGCTTGAATGCAGCTTCAAATTTAGGTGCCAAACTTTTTGCGCATTTGCTCCTTATGCCGAGATTTTTGAAGATTTGAAACTAAAAGCAATGCAGATAAAGCTGATGCAGTTTTTCAATGCAGTTTAGAAAGACAGTGTGTCTGTCAGCTGTCACATCAAACATCCTGCAATATTAAAAACTACCCATTAAAAATAAGATTTTATTATTACATAGTTAGTGTTTTAAAAAATTAAATAAAGATTACTGTAATTATTTGTAAGTACTGTAATACAAAGATAAGATAAAATTGACATATAACAATCATCATAAAAATTAAAATAATAATTCAAATATTAATATAAATCAGTACAGGTATCCTCCTATAATATGATTTCGCACTAACAAGATTTGAAAATTCTGGAAACCCTCATATAACACAGTACTTTTACAATGCAGTTTTTACTTAACACATTTAGAAAATTACGTTTATTCTCCTACAACACAAAACATTTTCATTAATTTTTGTAAATTCATACTAGGGACATACAATACACATACAAAATGCAATCATTGGTAATACTTTGCTAAAATTAGTTATAAATGTAATTTCGCTAGTTTGTTGTGAGTGAGACGATACGCAGTCTATTTTCGATTTTAATTTAAAATTGAGTTAATTGGTGACCATTGAGTATTTTGTGTTCCAAACGTTCAGTTCTTGAACAGAAAATAAGTTTTATTCTTCAAGGAGAAGAATGTGAAAGAGAAGAAAAATTTTTTTATTCATAAATTTTTTGGTGTGTGTTAAAGAATGATTGTTTTGTAGCAGGTTGTGATGGGTTAGATTACAAATTTTGTAAAGAAAGCAGCAGATACACAAACTTTAAATACAGAAAAAATTTCAGAAAGTGAAGTTGATGTTGCTGAAGAAAAAACGCTCTTATTTTAACTTAATAATGTTAAGGAAGATATAATTATTAAATGAATTTTGCCATAGGCTTGTACTTTTTTGGTATTATGTTTGTTGTTTTTTTGGATCTTACATATATTCTTTCTTTCTTTATGTTTTGTGTTATTAATATTCTTAATAAATATTAAGTTTCTTGTGTGGAATTAAAAAATTTATTTGTTTCTAATTGGTTTTGAACATAACTCCCTTTTTTGTATTTTGCTTCAGGTCTCATATAACATGGTTTCACACAACATTGTTTCATATTCATTGGGAACTCAGGGCAGCATGTAAGAAATATATTTGTTTGTTAAAATAGGTGCCTGCAAATAATTATTTATATACTTCCTTTTCTTCTGGGTGATAAAAGTTGCCAAAAATGAGACTTGTGAAAATCTTCTAAATGAATTTGAATTAAACTGAGAGTAAGGAAAACATTTTTCATAGACAAAAAGAAAAAGATTTTTCTAAGTAAAATTTTACTAATATTTAGGTTCTATCATTTTATTCTTACCATAATTATTCTAATAAACAGTATTCTTCAATAAATATCATACTATGTTTTAGAGGTAATTTTGTGAATATTTTAAATATCAAAATATATGATTTTATTTTTTAATGTTTATGATAATTTATATCATATTAGAATATTGTGTGTTACTCGTAATTTGTGTTTTATTAAAATAATTTATAAAACACAAATTTATTCAAAAATTAATTTTAATTTTTGTGAAATTTGGAAAAAAATTTGCATAATATTTAAGAAATAAAAAAATAATCCTTGCTTTTAGTAAATCAGTAAAGTTATACAGTAAATTTATGCAAAACTAATAATCATAATCAGCAGATTTGTTTATTTACAACTATATTTATTCTAATTAAGTTTTATAGTGGTTTGTGTTTTATTTAACAAGGAAAGATTTCTCTTCAATTTTTTTTTTATTATAGATTTATTATTATTACTTATAACATATTTTCATATGAATTTTTAACAATTGTAATCTCAATGATAGTTAAAGTATCATTACAAAATCAATACAAAATCTTTTCAATTCTTCTATCACTCACAATATATCCTTAGTAAAAATCAATCTTATAATAAATTTAATGAAATTATCTTTCTCTAAAGTGAAATATTATATTTAATAATAAAATAACTGATTACTTTTTATATGTTAATAATCTCACATTAATTGTATTTTTTTAAAGTATTAATTCATCATTATAAATTGGTAAATCAATTTTTTATTTTTGACATCTATGAATAAAAATTTAATCTTTTTTTATAATCATTATAAAATTTTTATATATAAAAATATCTATTTTATTCATGTTTATATTATAATAAATTAATTAATTTATTGATTTTTATATATCATACTGACCTACCTATTATTGAGTATGGTAGTGTCCTCATACTCACCCAGAACCAGCTGCTAGATTTATTGATCTTTGTTGCCTTAGTAACTGTGGCAGAAAATAACATTGCATTATTAAACTAGCATAATGCTGTTAGTGTATACAAATGAATTGTGCATAATAGATATTTAATTTTCTCTCTCTAAATTATAGAAAACGAGGAACAGTCAAACAATGTTTGGAGCATCCATGGATTCAGGTTGGTATGTTTTTAAATATATATATTTAACAGAATTCAGAAATGTTTTATATTATTTCTTTTGTGCAGTTCATGTTTAGTAAATAAATATTGTTTAATTAAAAATAATTAATATATTAATATATATTAATATATTAATATATCAATCGTTTTTGCATGTGTTAATATATTGGGATACATAATTAAAAATTTGATTTTTCTCTAAAATACAAGCTTATAAAATATTGTTTCTGCTTGTATTAAACTTTTAACAAAATACTTTGAATTCTAGCTTAGATTTCTTGAAAACAATCTCAATAACTTATAAGTAAAAAATAATAACAACAACAACATCGATGATGAATAAATAACGTTAAAATTATTTTCGTGAGAATTCGCTATTCCTCACTTTTCAGATTTACAGATGACATCAGAGAGATACAGTATATTGTGGCTGTATAAATATCACATATCTACACTCCCTATATCTTTTCTTGTTTAAAATAATTTATTATCAAAGTTTCGATTCATACCTAATTCAAACACTTTTATAAAGCTAAGATTAAATGCTTTATTAGTCTATGGAAACTGAAGGAAACTATGGCTTATGAAATCACCATGCTATCTCCGTCTGTATATCTCCACTAAAAGATTTTGAGTTAATTGGCATATTTTCATAAAATGTGATCTTATCCTCATCATTGTATATCTCCACTAAAAGATTTTGAGTTAATTGGCATATTTTCATAAAATGTGATCTTATATCCTCATCATTTAATTAATTTCTCACTGCAACCATTTAAAATATACGAAATTTCAAAAATTTCTCCCTAATTACTTTTGAAATATTAGATCATCCAAAAGTAATGTCTTTTTCATACTTATTTGGTTAAACATGTCTCATCTTGTCTAAACATGAATTTTTAAAGCTTTCACAACGTTGGAAGAATGTTATTGATTCAAATGGAGAATATACTGTACACTTGATTAAATTAGCAAATGATTTATTTTTTATATCTAAAATGACTAGATGTTTTATGTTTGAATGCGGGATATGTCAAAAAAAATAAAAAATACGCTTAGTACCTTCGTGAGGACGCCATTTTCTTAATTTATTTAGTTGTGCATCATTAAAATGTCTTGGATCTATCTTTTTATGCGTTCATTAATTTAAAAATTACAAAATTACATATACTTCTGATAAATTAATAAAAAAAAACATTATTTTCATAAATATTAATTCCACAGAAAATTACAGTCTCAATACAAAAAAACATCAAAAATACTATATAGCTACAACTATCAATATAACGAATAATATTAAGTAAATAATTATGTTATTTATATGTATTTTTTCGCAGAGTTGAAATTTTAATAAATCTTCATTACTTGAAATATTCTAATAAAATTCTTCACAGAAATTGGAAAAATTACACTTAACTTGTAAAATATTTTTCAATTTTTCTACACTCAGCTGTATTTATTCTGTGATCTAAAATTTATTTACTACTGAAAAATACTTCGATGCACTATCGGTGTTTATCAAGCGTAATATTTTTTTTTTTTAATATTCCTGAATGGTATGTTGTTCGTATCAAAGTGATTAAATATTTTTATCCACCTTGCATCGGTAGAATTTTTGCTCATTCCAAGCATTTACAATATATACCTCATAAAAATGTTCCCTTTCTTCCTTATCAGTATCGAATAGTTCCATTTTATAATCAAATTTTGAAATGTATTCAAAACTTTTTGCTCATTTTTTCAATTAATATCGCTTTTAAGATTGGTCCTCTTAAAATAAATAATGTGCTCAAATTGTGATAAGTGTAGTTCTAAATATTGGATGCATTTTTCATAAAAACTGTTGACATTGGATTTGAAGGAATTTGTTTTGGACCAACCATTCTCTTCTAAATTTCTTAATTTATTAAAACAGTGAAGGCATTGCATATCCATTCTTTCTTTTCATTTGAATTTTAAATCTGCTATTTCTGTAACATCCACCATAATAGTTTTTTTTAATCATCTTCAATACTTGTCACATACAAGTAAAAATATTTGTTGCCAGTTAATTACAATACCGTCATTTAGTATGAATTAAAAGAAACTAGTTGGAACTTTGTGCCATAGCGAAAATGTTAAAAAGATTATATGCTCAATCCGGGACAGTTTTCATTGTGGGACAAGCAAATCAAATCCGGGACAGTTCCGCATAATTCGGGACGTCTGGTCACTTTATTTATATCCTTTCAAAACTTAATGCTAAAAACGACATTACTTTTGGGATGATCTGATATTTGAATTTTATAAAATTTAGTGATGTGATCTGGCTATTAAATTTGAATTTAAGATAAAATTATTTAATCCTATTCATCCGATTAAATAAACTTCTGATGTTTCCTTATAATAACTATGGATTTATTTTATAAATTTTTATGGCATTCTACATACAAGCTATGTTATTGAAGATGATTTTGAGGACTTATAATTTAATCCCTTATCCTTCATCATTCCAAAATAAAGGACACGTTTGGAAAGTAGAGATTAGTACTTTTCAGCACTGCTTGTTTTTCTAATGATTTTTATCTCGTCAGAAAACAATTTTCAATTTATGAACGAAATTTGCAATTTATAAATAAGTTTCAATGTGACTATTTTAATCATCGATAATGATTATACTATAATTACCAAAAACAATAATTAATTTCGTCTTTTCGTATAAGTTATTCCAACTTTCACTGAACTCATTTCAAAATGTTACACAGAAAGCAATACTTTTAATTATCATAAATTTAACAATTGTATAAATATATTTAAGATAAAGCAAAATCTAATAATTAGTTTAACAAATTTTATTCGAAGTTTCTAAATTACCCGTGGGCTTATTGTAGAATCAGACGTCATTGTTATCATCAATATTTTACAGGAATCATAGTTAATATTTAGCTGTAATTCGCGAGACTAACCAGAAATGGTTATTTTCCAAATCCCTTGTGAACTATATGAATTTAGAAAAATATATTTTCATCATTTTCTCCTGTGATTAATATTTAAAAATTCTTTCAGGCTTAAAATTTCAAATTATAAATTTAGCAATTTATAAAGTTTTTAAAAATGCTAAAATATATAATGGAAAAATTTTATATTAAAGATTTTCTATAATAACTAATTATTTTCTGCAAATAAATATATATACAAATTAATAAAGTTACCATTTTAACGTTTACAAATTTAACGAAATTTTCTTTGTTAAAAGTTAAAATAAAATGTTTAGTAAGTGAAATTTAATACTGGCACGTTGGTTATTTATTTTTTCCTCCATTTTGCTGCGTCGTTCATTGAAGTTCGATGCTTATTAGAATAATAAGGTGATGTGCAATATAATAAATGTTTAAAATCGCTTCTGTACTAACGAAATCGCACACTAGAAAAAATACTAAAATTAAAAAAAAATGTCAAAGTTGATAAATGCAATTGCATTATAAATGTTATTGCTTTTTGTATAGAAGAAAAATTATTTTCTTCATTAAAAGTTTAGAAATAATTGAATTGCTATACTAAAAATTCATTTTATGTCTGAGTGTAGTTTATTATTGCATTATTAATGAATACCTCATAATATTTATTAAAAAAATTTTACTTTTCTTCAAAAGAAAAAACAACATATTACTTTATAAATTCAAGCATCCATTCATTTGTGTAATTTATGATTTTTTTTTTAATTTTTAGCTTAGATAATATTTTTTTCTGTAAAAACATTAATTCTCATATCATAAAAGTTTCTGTTCTACAGCTGCAAGGAAACTCTTTTAATAAATTTTTTCTCCTGATTCACTGATCTATGTTTCACACCTTTTTTTGTTCTCAAAAATGACGATTCAGCAATTTCATTCAACCGACTTAATTTTTCTACTTTTTTTTCTTTTAATATATTCAAGAATAATTCGGCAGAAAATTACTGATATGTAAAAATAACAGTTTTCTACTAAATTATCTTTATTGTTTCTTATCTTTAACCATAAATATAATGCTCTTTAAGTGTATAATTTAATAAGTGCTTAATGTGTAATTCAGCAAAATGGTGAATTTTATTTATTGAAATTAAATCACCACTCAAAATATTTTAAATATAAAAAAAATATATCATTTTTGTTTGACATATATTCCTTACTTTAATCGAAAAAAATAAAATATAGTCTTCATAAAATAATTTAAGAATTTACAAATGCGAACGAATAAAATTTAACAGGACAAGAGAAATATTTTTCAGTTAAAACGAATAATATTAAAAACACTTTAAAGAAAACCTGCCATGATAGGGGATGACGACAATAAAAAATTTTTCCAAATATTTAATATTTGAATTTTTAAATATATATTTTAGCGAATATAAATTTCGAAATTTTGACGTTTTGGCTATAACCTTGGAAAAAATGAAAGATATTTTCTTTTCTCCTTTCGTTTCCGAAGAACCAATGAATATGATAACGAGAATGTTTCTGTTTGAAATGGAAATCTAGCTGCAGATCTAACGTATGCATTAAATTGATCCCTTGTTAATCCCCAAGTAGAATTGCTTGAAGAGTTCTTGTTCAATTAAGATTTCTTGTTTTCTTTCTAACCAATGTATGGATTAACAGAGACATAAATTATTACAGTAATTATGTTTCGTAATCTTTGTTTCATTTATCAGAATAATCTTTATAAGAAAGCTTTTTTTAATAATAACTTCTGATATCCTAGGATACTTAAAAAAAGTCGATAAAATTTACTCGAGAGTATATGCTTTTCTTTTACATGATATATTCCCCAAAAATCGATTATTTATCATAACTTTTCTATAACTTACGATCGGGTGAGAAGTGATATTCTCCAGCGGACCGGACCCCGGGTCTCCACATGTCTGTTTCCAGACTTTATGGCCATCTTGCACATTATGTGAAAATATATTTCAATGTTTAATTGTTTTAAGTAAAGATTAAATATTAATATGTAACTTGATTTATTTCACAAATATTTAATTTTTATTTAAATACTTACTCTGAAATCTCTGTAATTCCTAGAAGGTCCTGGACTATGAGGAGCACTACGACTTCTTAATGGAGATGCATAAGTGCTATTATATCTATCTGATTCTGAACTTGACATTGGAGTATTTTGAGATCTATTATAAACTGGATGAGATTCTACAAAATAACTCCCAGAATGTAGCATTACTAAATCAACTAATTCTGATTTCTCTCGACAACCGTGAACTGAAACAGCCAATCTACCTAAATACCATTTTAAATCTCTTATACGCAAATTATTAACTGCAGATTTATCAAGAGGAAAAGAAAAGAGAACTTTGCATCTTCTGCATCTTTGATGTTTATCTGTACCTTTCACTTTTATAATACATGATGAACAGAAGTCATAACTGCAATCATTGCAAGTTCTCTGGAAAATAAAATTACACTATTAAAGTTATATTAAATAATTATAAAATCATAATTATTTTATATTATTTAGAGTAAATGAAAAAAAATACAGTACTTTAATACAATAATAATAATGTTTTCATTCAGTAATGAACTAGACTCAGTTGCTTAAAAATACTAAAAATATTCAGAAATCAAATAAAAAAGTTAATAATTTGCAGACCAAAGTATGTTCTTTCAATCATTACAGAATGGTGATCAGTAATGTTTTCCAACAATTAACATTTTATGAAAACAATTCTCCTTAATGGTTACAAATGAAATTACTTTGAACAAAAACAATATAAATGGATTTTTATATTAATAACTATATAATCAATTATGGTGAAATTATTAAGTTTTAATTAATTTTTTGCAATTAGCAAAAAATTTCAAAATCAAAATTGCATGCTAATTGCTTTTCTTAAAATTAATCAAAACTCTACTAGAGCACCTCTTAAATCTTTATGCACCTTTATATAGCCAAATAACAAACTTCGAATTCACATTTCCTGAAGTCTTTGCAGCCCAATATTCCAAAATAATCATTTAACATCCATTAATAGTTTTTTAATTGCATACTACTGCAAAATCTCACATTCATTCTTCTCAATAAACTTCCTTAACATGTTGTACAAGTGTAGAATTCTAAGTTAGGCATTTTTTTTATAAACATTGAATATTGGACATTCTGTGTGTCATTACTAGCAAGTGTTTTATATAAATAAATGAATAGAATCAACTTTTATTCACCAATAAATTTACAGTAACTAAGGATTATCTTTAAGAACAAAAAAATTAGCAAACTGTTACTTTAGGACAGGGATGCACAAACCATGGACCGCATGCAGCCCTCTGTTGGTTTGTTGGCAGCCCGCCTCATCATGTGCTATTTTAACAAGTCACAAAATCAATAGAATATTATTTGTAATTTTTTAGCAATGGTTTTTTAAATAATATTTTTCTGAATTGAAACTAAGCTTACAGTGGTTCGATACTAATGTTTTAAACAATAACGAAAAAAATAATAATCATATTTGTAATAATAAACATTTTTTTAATTTTTTCTGTATTTGTGCATATGAAATAAGTAACTTTAAAAAATTGTACAATCTTACAAGATAGCACTGCCGCTTAACTAGTGAAAATTTAGAATTAATTTTGCATTTGGCTACTATAAATATAAACCCAACATGAAAAAACAATTGTTAAATCAAATGAATACCATTCATCCTATTAAAAAATATTTGTTTAATTTTGATTATATTTCTTTGTAAGATGTAATTAATAAACATGATATAATATATAACTTTCGCAGTTTTTCTGTGGCCCTCTTATAAGTTATGGTGGATCCATGTGGCCCTTGGTCTTTACAAGTCTGTGCACCCCTGTTTTAGGAGATCTATTTTCAAATAATCTTTATATTGGAATATATCAATTATTTAATTGTATTGCGCATTAGTTTAGAATTCTATTAATATTCTATAGTTTTATTATTATTATATTTAATAGGAATATTTCTTCAAGTTGTTTGTTTATATAAATTAGAAAGAGTTGTTCCTATTGGTTACATCAAAACTGTAAATAATGTTACACTATACATATTATTGATCATCACCAACCAATGCCTCTTTCTAACTTATATGAAACAAATAATCTGGAGAAATATCCCAGCTCTTTGTATAACAAATAACAGTAGCTGAAGTAGACCAGTTGATAGAAGTCTAAAACATTTCTTTTGTGTAATAAAAGAATTTTTATGCTTAGTGTTATAACTCCTTTATTACTTTTATAAGTGGCAGAATGTCTACAACCTTAGTATGATCATTTTCATTTACTGTCAAAAACTGGTTTTAATTAAACGTTTATAAAAATTAAAAATGAATAATAACTTTACTTTAAATTGTAAAAAGTTAATGAAAATGACTTAGGAAAACTAGGATTTTTAAATGATCTTTCTGATTAGGAGAGGAAAGAAATTTTATATTTGTCAAGCAAACTCAAATAATATCTAAAAGAAAAATAAAACAACAGATCTAAGACTTGAAGTCATAGATTCTAATCAAAATAAACCAATAAAATTTTTTTCTGACAATTTTCTCTGCTAATCTGATGCAAGGAACAGTACCTCTATTAGAAAGTGAAGAGCTGAGTTTTGACTCAATTTTTTTTTTTCAGATTGATAAAATTAAAGAATTAAAAAAATAAGAGGAGAAAAAGGAGGAAAATTTTAATAGTTGGCATAAAATTCAACTTTGTCTCTATTGCAATTCTCTCTTTTAACCCCCTCTTGTAGTCTTTTCTCTTCTTTGTATTTATTGTTGGATTACTATCATTTTATCTTGTATTCATCAATATTTTTTGTTTTCTATCAAATTTTATTCAATAAAGAAATTATGAAATATGAAGAAAAAACTCTCTCTCTCTCAAGTATATTTATGGGTCTTGAGTATGAAAAGATACTTATTACTCCAAAAGTTATTAGTAAGGAGAACAAATAGGCAATATGGTGATCTTGTAAACTCTCTTTCCTTGGTAAAATATGCTAAAAATTATATGTCAAAATCATATTAAAAATATATTTATAAAAAAATGGGTCTTTATTTCTGTTAATGTATATGGAATAGTGTCTAATAGAAATAATTATAGAAATATAAAAAAATATTTTTTCAAAATAATTGTTTTTCAAACTTTTTTAATGAACTAATTTTAATATAAAAGGAAGCTTTACAACATTCTTTTATTAACATGTAATATTTATTTGTATTATTATTTTTGTAGTAAGTATAATAATAACGTTCCTATTACAAATACTAAAAAATAGACAATACCAATTTTTTAAAAACAAGTATTTTAAAGAAAAATAACTTACCTTTTTAATAGATAAAAAAGTCTGCAGAAACTTAAATTTTTAATGTTATGATTTCATTTCAAGAGCTTCTAACATGAAAATTAATAACCAATATAACAGTTTTACCTTTAATAAACACGACAAAAATTAACACAACAAATTTATTGCCAACAGTAATAGCAGTTTGCTTTTTACTGCCCTGCTGGCAGGATTAGGAAAATGATCTGCACATGCACAAAGGACTGAGCAAGTTTTCATCATTACCACTTTCTGGACTGAGCAAGTTTTTAAAAGCAAAGCCAAACTGAAGTGTCTTGTGCACATCAATTGGTATAGTTTTGGGAACAAAACAAGTCTTTTATTAAGATATATGACTTCAATAGGAGTATGTATTTGCATCATATAAAAAAATGATCAAAATGGATTGAATGCATTTTGGGATCAAACTCTTCAATTTATTTTATATTTTTTGTTACTTTCTGAAATACAATCAAACCTTGGTTCACAAACTTAATTCGTTCCTGAAGATCGTTCATAAACAGAAATGTTTGTAAACCAAAACTATTTTCCCTATAGGAATTAATCTGTTCCAGATACCAGATAATTGCTTATTTAAATTTTCACAGTATTTTGTGCACAAGTTCTTAACACAAAATCAATGGAAATCATTAAATCTAATCACAAAAAAGATAAACACAACATTA
This sequence comes from Olivierus martensii, assembly GCA_000484575.1. Taxonomy (NCBI): domain Eukaryota; kingdom Metazoa; phylum Arthropoda; class Arachnida; order Scorpiones; family Buthidae; genus Olivierus; species Olivierus martensii. The sequence continues at coordinate 2,634 of AYEL01081144.1, read as the reverse complement.
AGCAGATCAAATATTGACAAAAACTTAATTAGTTTTACTATATCTATATGGAGGAGAGTTGATGACATAAGTAGATGATGATGAGGAAGTAAAATGTTATTGTTTGGAAGAGGATTCTTTTTCTTTTTGTTGGTCTCCTTGTGCTGACACTGCTTCAGATCCACTTGGTCTCTCTCTCTCTCATTAAAAAGTATTCTAGTATGATTTGTTTTTGTCTACATTTTAAAATGTTTCTAAAATGACACATGGCATTACCATTGAAAAATCTTTATATTGACAGTTTACATGTTTGTAACTTATCATCCAAGATGTCATCCAAGATACTCTGTGTTCAAAAGTTTGTTTGTAAACTGAATTGTTTGTGATTCGAGGCATTCGTAAACCAAGGTTTAACTGTATTTGTAAACTTTTATATAAATAGTCATATAATAAATAGAACAATGTTTATAACATTCAGCTTTTTAAATTTTTAATCTGTATTCCATTAGAAGTTAAGGAATCACTAATATGAAAACATTTCTTTTTAGAATAAATTTAATTACTGCATTTAGTGTTTATGTACTGTTATCACTTGCCAATTTGCAGTGAAACTTGCCTATTAGCATTTTTGAATCATTGACATTTTTGAATAATAATGTTTGCTGATATATTGATATTTTATTTCTCATATCTTAAATAATTCACATTGAGGAGAAAATATGTTAAACCATTCATAATAAACAATGAAACAATGAGAAATGGAATTAGTATTTGCCCATTTTAGCTAAGTTTGATTTAAGTATTCTTATAAACATATAAAAATTTAATGTTTATAATGAGCAATTTCTTGGATAAAGCAAACAAATTCAATTCCTATTTAAAGAAGCAATCAAATAATTTTTATCCCGCCGCAGTATAATTGGAAAAAAAAAAACGTCAAAGTGTAGTTGGGTTCGTAGGGATTCCAGGTAATCACTCGCGTCATTAAAAACATTTATTTTTTATTCCTCCAAAAATATTGATTTTATTCCATTACTATATCTGTTTACTATCAAATAAAACAATTCCAATAAGTTATCTTTATTTGTTGATTTTTTATTGAATTTAATGTAATCCGATCCATTTTTATTATGTAAACAAAGTATCATATTTCAAAATTATCATAAATATTTTGCTGTTGGTCAATCTCTACAAAGTTATTGTTTTTCTGACAATAGATGATGTGTTCTGGATACCCGAGGAGCCAAAAGTCATATCCGGGTTTTTTGGTAAGTTGTTGCTGATTAAAGGGACAATTTAATTGCATTATTATGTAAACAAACCATGAGCTAACTTTGAATCTCTATATTGCAAAATCCCTTAAATATTTTAAAGATTTTTTAATTCTATTATATAAATGAATATGTTTTATTGTTAAAAATGAAAAATTATGATCTTTCCTATGAAATTTAATATATTTTTTTTAATATGATGCTTAATATGCAAATGAGATATAGCTTTAACTTAAAATTATATTTTGACATAATTATTAGAGCAAATCAACAAAAGTGTATGTAATGAAAAAATAACAATGAAAAGTGTTATTTTTTCATTACATAAGACTATATTCTATAAAATTTTAAGCAAAATATTTTTTTATATTTTTGGGTATGGTTCCAGGGGGGCTGATTTTTAGTTAAATTCAGTTTGTAATTATTTTATATATTTAACAGAAATCTGCCTAATTTCTTTCATTTCCTAATCAATATAGAGTATTTTACCAAAATATATCCATAACACCGATATGTGAATGAAACATCTTTTAAAAAACTTGATAATGTAAAAAGTGAGCATGTTCAAAACAAATTCTTCAGAAAAAATTAAATATTGGTAGAAAATAATAATACATTTCAACAAACAGCCATATATTACACTACCCTATAAGGTTAAAACAGCAAATTTAATGTATTAAATATCAAGAAAAAATTATTTTGTGGATAAAAATCATTAAACATGATGTGTAGATTTAGTTTCGGAGGGACACCACTATTTTTTTCTCTAAAACCATAAATGCAATGCAAAATATGCTTATTGCAATTGAATCTAATCTGCAAATCTGGAAGGTACAGAATTTTTGAAAATTTTTGCATGACCTTGAAAACTTTCACAAAGTGCAACAGATAGTGCAGAGTCCCTCAGACGCTACTAATAAAGTGGCAGGAAAAAGTAAAATAAAAATAAGCAAATAATTTTACAGCAATAGATGTAATGGAAATGCATTCAATCAACACTGGTTGGTTGGGCCAACCAATGTGGTTGGGCCAACCAGTGTTGGCCCAACTTGGTTGGTTGGTAGTTCTCTCACAAGGGGAAGGTTCAGACATTGGGTCACCGATTTTTTTGAAATTTTGCATACTTGTAGTAGTCCCCTAGGACAATTTAATGTGTGAGCAATAAAGTGCACTACTCAAGCATTGTCGAGAAAAGGAAGTTTCATATTGAGTTCATATATTCTAAAATTTAATTAACTTTCGAATGTCTGAATAGCTTAGTGGTTGAAGATTTGCTTTCACAATTGCATGATCGCTGGTTCAATTTTTAGCATTGACAATTTTTTTATTTTTATTTATTTATTTTATTATTATTATTTTTCTCTTACATTGTTTTATATAAATA